>KN474872.1:0-30069 GCA_000787095.1 Periophthalmodon schlosseri
AGTGGAAGAAAATGGATGGATGGATGAGAAAATAATAATTATTATATTTTATAATATAAACTATTAGAAAATGAAAATAAGGGCAGGCGTTATTATAAAGTAAATACAAATAGACTTTAGAGTTCTATGGAGATCCTGTGCTGAAGTGTCCAATACACTCTTCCCCAGCTGCACGCGCTCACTCCGGTCCGTCAGGAAGTGGGTGATCCAGCTGCAGGTGGAGTTAAGCATATTGAGCAGCTCCCTGTCATCATCCCTCTGTGGATCAGACTAGTGCAGACAAATGGCCTCTTACTTGCCTCACTACTTTACTACTCCTTGGGTTTCCTCTCTGGCAGCGGCACACACACAGAGCGGCATACACACACTGGCACACACACACATCCAGGCCTGACTTTATTATGCAGCAATCAGAAGAGCCAACACCAGCATAGAGGGATGTGACTTTACAGTGGCCCAGCAGAGGACTGCGCTTTAAATTGTTTGATAAGGTGTTGTTCATTTGTGCAAAGGCTGCTGAGCAGCCTCTAGGTTATTATAATGTGTATTATATTAAAATTACAATGAGAGTAATGGCACTGTAATGTTACATGCTGTTTGAAGTTATTCCCTAAGTGTATGTGAAAGGAGGTTTAGAGCAAAGGAGTCCAAAAAAGGATCGTTGAATGTTAGGCCAGTCAATACATTTTCATACCTTGAACTTTTTGGCATGTCACCTGCGTGATTCCATGGAAACAGAAAGTTAAAACTATACTTCCATAGATAAACACATTTTATGCCAGACTCTGGAAGATTATAGCCAAAGCAGGAGGAGGCCTCCAGTCCACATAAGAGTGAGGTTTGTGGAAATGCCAGCCTGCTCACAGGAAGGGCGCAAGGTTTTTTAGTGCAATAAAAACAACCAAAATGAAAAAAAAAACAAAAAAACATGCTGTTATTTTAGTCTGTTTTTGGTTAAAAAGTTACCTACTGTGGCTTTAAAGAGATAATATTTTATTTTAAAAAGCTCTCATGTAATTGTCCTTGTAAAACAAAATATAATAATAGATTTTTTAATTCAAAAATTAATAAATTCAGTAAGTTGACTTTTTATCTGCTGCAGTTAGTTGGCTTCATAATTATGCTTTTTATTTATGCAATCTTTAAATTGTAATGTAATAGAACAATTTATGATTTTTTATTTTTATTTTTTTAATGTTTTTCCATTTCACTTGTCAAAGAAACGTAAAACAATGCAAATTAGCTCAGAAGAGAGAGCTCTGATTGGGGTTGCTGTGGTAACCGCTGGACCAATCAGAAGCTCTGCCGTCAAGAGGCCTACTGCGAAGGATGCAGATCATTCTGGTAATGATTTTGTTTATGACCTGTGTGTACTATATCAGATGGCGTTAATGCTCCACCTGACAGTACGGTAGTATGGAGCAGTCACACATCCACAGTGTAGTGCTGTGTAATACTGTTACTACACGCTGTGATTCAACACCAAGTACTTTATTATGGACCCCTTACTCATTATGACACCAAACAAGAATTATACTACAACATGTATTAACCTTTCAGAAGTTGTAGTACATTGTTATTTTGCTTTTTTGTCATCCACCTCCAAAATTTAGAGAAGTAGAGTGCTCTGGATAGTTGAAAAAAAGCAGTTATCCTCCAGAAGAAGTCCTGGTAAGACACCGTACACACTTGGCCTCTCACAAGAAGGTTGTGGGTTTGACTCCCAGGCCTTTCTGCAGGGACTTTGGATGTCTCTCTGTGTGTCTGGGTGGGTTTCCTCTGGGAACTCCAGTTTTCCCCCAACCAGAAAAGTCTGATTGGGTCAAGTTTGCTAATTCCTTTTACTTTGAGAATATATCTTATTGTTTCTTCCTCACAATAATCAAAATGTTAAAGGCCACTATTACGTTATTTTCTGATGTATGTTATAATGTTGTTCCTCATCACAAACATATCTGGAGTTGTGTTTTGTTTTATTCACACGTTTAACACACACATTATGCATATTTAGGGTGAGTTCTTTTCTCAGAAAACAGAGAACACTCTGTTCCAACTTGTGATGTCATGTGGTAATACAGGAAGTGCTCCGTTGTGTTTTTAAACTCAACGATGATTTCAGCTCTGGAATCTCAACTGAACAAAAGGTAAAAACTGAACAAAAGGTAAAAACTTCAAAACTACCGCTTCATGGCATCACAAAGTAGAATGGCACATTTTGAGCTTTGGAGGTTTAGACAGACTAATAAGAAACAGTTACTCAAACATGTGTGAATGAAGCAAAACACAACTCAAGGTATGTTTTTGAGGAGGTAGCAGCATTTTAACATGACTTAAAGCTCACAATGCAATTTTTCAGTAATTTAACGATCTCTCCCGGGTCTGATCCAAACCCTCCTTACAGTTAGCTGTAAGATTTATCCAATGCTCCGCCCACAAGCCTACGTCACCCACACTCCCACACGACAATCCTCCATAAATATACAAAAGCATGATAGTGACATAGAGTGACTTTTCAAACCACGCATATGTGTATTTGTGCCTGTACTGTTATGTTATTATGTGGATTATATGTGCAGGTTTAACTAACTAACTAACTTGACTCAGAGCATCAAAAGCGAAAGTAAAACTTACAAAACATGTTAATACACTGTTTTCGCCAAATTTAGCATATTCAAAACAATAAAAGCTAACACGGTGATCTAAATATGTGACGCGTTCGCAGTTAATACCCCGTAGAAGTAAAATATCCCCTGTTTAAAAGTCGGCAGAAGTTCTAGATTCGGCACAATAATAGTAACAGTAGCAGATATAATAAGTGCTTGTTATGTTGAGGAAGAAATAGGGTTCGCAGCCCAGAGGTGCTTGTTTTGTATTCCCCATTAACCGTTCTATCAGCACCCTCCAGTAATTGTCTGTTCATTAATGACAACAGCATTACCATGGAGCTTGGTCAAAATTTCATTAGACTTATTACAAATTAATTTCCCCGCTCACACCGTGCTCCAATGATTGAATTGTGAATGCCCAGTCGTACATTCACCTAATTGAGATAACACGCTTGGACCCATTGAGCACAGGGCGAAACGTGTTCACACCACAAGCAAATCCAACTACAATCTGGTTATGGTTATTGTCGTCATGGAAACCAGCGGGCAGGAAGGACACAGCCTGTCTCTCTCTCTCTCTTTCTCTGGGCAGAGTGAGAGGAGCAGGGCTGCGCCGATAACAGTCACCTCATCTCCGCCGCTCTCTGCTTCGGGGGACTTTAGTGGAGCAGGAGCGCCCTCTGTTGCGTGAGTAAAGGTATCTACAACTTTCAATCGGTATTAGAAATGATCTAAATCAGTAAAGCAGATAAAATGACAAGGGGTATAGGTAAATAAGTAATAACAGGCAGATGTGACATTAAAGGTCCTAGCTATTCTCTGATTTATGTTATAATCTTGTTTCCTCATCAAAAATATACCTGGAGTTGCGTTTTGTTTCACTCACACATGTTGAACACACAAACCCCGCATATTTAGGCTGAGTTCTTTCCTCAAACTGAAAACACTCTGTTCCACCTTGTGACATCATGTGGTAATACAGGAAGTTTTTAAACTCAATACACCTTCTCTATTTCAGCCCTGGAATTGCCCATCTCTGCTGAACAAAAGGTTTAAGGCAGCCGTTAACTTGAAAACTACCACTTCATGACATCACAAGGTGGAACAGAGCATTTTGAGCTTTGGAGATGTAGACAGAGTAATAATAAAGGGTCACTAAAACATGTGTAAATGTAACAAAACACAACTCTGGGTATGTTTTTAAGGAGGTAACAGTATAACATGACTCGACTTAATTATGATCATGCAAAAATATATCACAGTTTCCGGTTATTATATAAAGCCAAATGAAAAAAAAAAAGACAAAAACACATATTGTGCTTGTGCCTGCCATATAGTTATAATCTATGACACCCCTGGATCATTATGTTATAATTTGAACATTTTGAATTGCAATTTTCATATAAAACGACTTAAATAAAAGAATAATAATAGAAACAAGTTCGCTGACTTCCGCGTTAGAAAACTGTGGTGCAAAATGGGAGCTGACATCGCTGTAAACATCATCACAGCAAAGAGCCGTGAAGTTGTCGGCGCCTCCTATGGACAGCTGCAGATTATGCTAGCGAGCTGAGCAGTGGGCGTATGCCAGTGTCGGTGAAAGCGGGGGCCGATCGGCAATATGGCGTCTTGAAAATAAGCGATTAAAGATGCACGAATCACTCCAAACACAAATTCACGAAGGGGAAACAACTATAACATGGTTAAAACCTCTGAATAGTCAATTCTGCATAATAGGTCTGCTTTAAATGTGAAAAAGCAGCCTATATTCTTCCAGTAAAAGCACAGGTAAATGTGGTAAAAGCCATTCCTTTCAGCACCTGTATAACTCAAACAGCTGTGTTTTTTTATCACATCTTCCTCTTTATAGGGCCGGCCTGTGGCATAAACATATTAAGTGGTTGTTTAGGGCCACAACCACGAGGGGGTTCATTTGAAGGCGCTTCACACAGCTTTTTGCTTCAACATCGTATTAGTGTCATCAGATGAAATGTCTCCTATAAGAAAAGTTTAGGAGTGGGGCTGAAGGTTGAACAAAGAAAACTGTGGAGTAAGAAAAAAGAGTGCAGGATAAAGGTGAGTGAGCTATTGTTTCTTTGCTAATAATGTCACGCAAAGTTAGCGTATTAGCATAAACAAAGGCAGTGAGATATAGCCCTCAAAGCATATAATGGCCCTAAAAGCATATAATGTTTTGGTTTTTTTGTTTTTTTTTTTTAAATTAGTACAACATGGCCATCCATTTTTTTATCATCTTGTATTTTATTATGATTGGTCTGTTGATTTTTTTAAACCATGTATCCATTAGGAGGCCACAACCAAAATCTTGTTTATGGTCACCAAATACCTAGAACCGAACCTGCCTCTTTGTCGTGGACATTCAGAACAGCCACTCACAGTAGCTTGCACATGTTGGGGAAAGGTTGTGGTGTAGATCTGTAAAAGCCAAAACACTGAGTGTTTGTTTAGATGTGACGGATCAGGCAGAAATCGGGTCTCTTCCAGTTTTCCAGTCATTTCTTTGGCTGATTCTATATGCAGTACTTCTACGGGCGAGGGGGGCACGTCTTTCAGCGCTTTTAGTTCAACTGTGAAAAGTGTGTTTTGAAGGTGATCCACACCAGCAGAGAGCGATACTGCGTTGCAACTTTGGTACCCAATCGATCTGACCATAAATAAAACATACAACGTCACCTTCCGCGGTTGCCATGGTTGTGGTTGGCCGCTCTCGCTGGCGCACTGAGCTCTTTTTAAACTTTCACGTTTTTATGTTACATTTTTTTGTGAATATTTGGAGATTTTGACCAACAAGCTTGTACAGTTCAAAGGACAGAAGTCAAGTACTATTGAATTGCGTGATTTGATCAATTTGTTTTCCTGTATCCATGGCGACCCATGGCGACTAAAATAATTCCAAGTGTCCCCTGTTGTGAAACACTAGTGCATAGCCTGTCAGGTGCCTTTAGCAGAGGGCATTAGGGAGCGTTTCAAATGTGTCTCCAACTGGTGCACCCACCCATGTAGACTCCAACTCTATCAGGAGTGCATCAGCTTTCAGACAGTGAGTGACAGCTCAAGCCTGGGCTACAAGGATCTGTTTGGCAGGTATCACTCCAGTTTAATCCCCACTAACACCATCGGATATACCTCATGCCGCAGCTTTTGTTTACCACATCTGATAAAGTAAAGTCACTCAGGATTAGTTCGAAATAAAATGAGCATTTCCTCCCAGAGCTATGTTTAAGGATTTGATGTTTGTGGTAATCATTCAGTGATTTCTGTTGGAGGTTTGGGTCTGTCTGGCTGCTGATGAAGCCTCTCCTAAAGATGATGACTTTATGACTTTATTTGGCCTGTTTGTCAGCCTCCATCCAATGCGCTCAGATTTGAGCTCAATCAGTCCAGATTATCAGCCTTGTTGCCCTCTGTGCCGTTTATAATGAAAAGCCTGCTGCCTCAGGCCAGTTCGGATCTATCTTTGGCCCATCATTGCTGCTCGAACCATGCTAAGAGTCAATAAAACTGAGGTGTGCTGGGACAGACAGCCCACTCATCTCCCCACAGTGTCCAGAATAGGGAGGAGGCAGGCTATGAGCAGCTGGGGAGAGATCAGAGTTAGGTTAAGATCTATGGGGGACACACTCACCATGGACTGGGACATTCTTGTATTGGCTGTGGATCATGAAGAGTAAATTCTTTATTATCAGTCAATCAAACTCAATCGAATTATAAAGCTTTTATAACGCTTTTATTTAGCTTTTTATTAGTTTTTCCTTGCCGAGAATGAAGGTCTAAAGACGGAATGTTCTGGGACAGTTATCCATTGGCTTGTTTTCTGTGAATGTTGGTTAATTTGGCTAAAGGCTAATGCATCTCTGTCCTGTGCTCTATGTAGTGTTTGTGTTTGATACATATATAGATAGATAGAGATAGAGATAAATAGATTTTATTTTATTTTATTGCCAGATGTAGGTATCTGTGCGTAAAAAGGTGGTGACTCTCACCTGTCCTCATCTGTCCTCAATCTGCTCTCACACAACCAAAGCATCAAACTTCAATCCAAATCAGGATACTTGTGTACTTGAGGCGAGCAAGTGAACCAAACTCAAGCGCACAAGCCTCTGCACCTTAACGCATACAGTATGTTCTATATGCACTGCATTCATGGGCCATTTCATGAGAAACTTCCACATGAAACATAGGCTTCTGGAACACAATGACATGTCAGTGGGGGCTCTGGATGGATAAACGTGAAGCCATGATGCACAGTCTCTGCTCCGTGCCTTAGGGCCAATCATCTATAACCTGTAGAGGTCGGTTCCTGGGAAAAGTCACGGCCCGTCGGTAGTGTCACAAACGGGTCGCGAACTGAAGAGGTTTTAAATGTCATCCATGCATGTTTGAGTATTTAAGTGAAATCTTTACGGGCCCTATTTGCTCCTTACGGTTAGCTGTAAGATTCTGTGCAATGCTCAGCCCACACACCTACGTCATCCATGCTCCCACATGACAATTCTCCATAAATATACAAAAGCAGGATACAAAACCGTAAACAGAAACTTCACAAACCTGATGCAATGTGCAGTAATTTCATCAATGGGATTCATACTGATTGTGTTGTGATAGCGCTCTGAAAGGAGAGTGACTTTGCACGGGGAGAAAAGGGAAGGGAGATAAGAGAGGGTCAAAAATGAAAGTGAAACTTAAGAAGCATGTTGTTTTCAGCGAATATAGCATATTCAAAACTATGACTCATAGCAGATACAAACTAAGTACTAAAATGTTTCTTTCTGCTACTTATTTATTGCAGCTCATGTTTTGTAGAATCTTTTTTTATGGTATAAATCTGCTCTTGGGTGATTGTGTCAGTGGCATAAATGAGTCGCAATATTATCGTTTATCATGTATATTTACTTCAGCAATATATCACACTTTAACATGTGTTATCGTGACAGGCCTAAGCATTATACTGGAGTGTAAAAATGCACATTAACCTTGCGCAGTGTTCCTCATTCTTTTAAATAATATTGTGTCAGCTAGAAGCCAAAATTCCTAAAGTACCACACTGACAAGATGTGACAGCAACAGCACAATAACTGTGTGGAAATGACATATATGAGGTGTCAAATTATCTGCAATAATAATGCCTCTGCACAAGATAATACATTTTAATACATACAGACCCCTATTTATTTCAGACCATGACAGTTTGGGCTGCACTCTGCTCCTTTCTCAGAAGTGTCACGTGATGTTGCTGCGATGTCTCTGCTCAGCTGATTTAAACAGATTTTGGCACCGTCTTTCTACTTGGAGCGATAGGATGACAGCGCCATCTGCTGACCAGACACGTCACATTACTGTCAAAAATTCTTGTAACATTCAGACCAAAATGTATAAGTTATTTTACCTGAGATAAATAAGGGTATGTTGATTCTGCAAAAAGTCCTTTATGCTTTTGTTTTTGTTTTTTCATATATGTCATTTCCACACAGTTATTGTGCTGTTGCTGTCAAACCTTGTCATCGTGGCACTTTTGGAATTTTGGTTTCAAGCTGTCACAGTATTAGTTAAAAGAATATGAAACGCTGCTCAAGCTTATCTTTTTTGATACGGTTAATATTGTTTCCAGAATACATGGATAGTGTAACTAAAGAGGCTATTTCTTCCATCCTGCCTTAAGCATGTTTAAAAACAAAAAGCAAAACGGACATTTCTTTATGTGAATATACACTGCCAGTCAAAGGTTTGGAGACACTTTTTAACTGATGTTTCTTCTTTAGTTCCATGATTATTTACATCTCAAAACTATGAATGACATGGAATGTAGCAAACAAAAAGTTTTGTCAAAATAACTCAAAATAACTAAAAAAAAAACATATGGGCATTTCTTGACCCTGACATGGCAGAACTGTGAAGTGAAAACCATTTCAGGAGACTTCATCAAGAAGCACGATAGCTCAAAGTCCTTCAAACAGTCAGGAGTCAAGCCATTTAGAATCTTGAAAACCAGACACAGATTGGAAAAGAGTCTAATTTTCACGACTCAAAATATTACATTTTGCCAAGATGTTACAGTGATGGTGCATTAGAGGCTTTATATCTAAGATCTAAGCCTTGTTTGTACACTCACTCTAAAGGTCTAATAGCAGTTTCCCCAGCCTGCAAGTGATGAAATAGGACAAGTGGAAAAAAAATAAGAGCATTCATAAACGTCCTGGCTGCTTCAAAGGACAGACACGATCTAATATGTTTGAAGTGAGACGTGCAATATTTGATGGTTTTTGTCATGTTCTTGATGTGTTTTTGAAATTTTAGGCGTGAGTCTAAGGTGACCCCAAGATATTTAAATTCAGACACATTAACAATCCTTTTGTTTAGCAGAAATATCAGAGGTTCCATTGTTTGTATTGGTTTTGGAAAAGAAGATAGTGTAGCCATAAGGAAACATCAAATTTCTTCTGATTGTTTATTTTCTGAACACAAGGGCTGCTGTAGGCCGTAACCCACGCCAAAACATGAGCAAAACCGCAGCAGTCCCAACTCAAGGTGTCAACTCTGAACTAAACACAAAATATCAGATCATTACAATAGCTTTTGTTTTGCTAAGACAGGACTGCTGCTGGAGCCGTTCAGCCAAATCTTTCATAGCTTTAGAGAGTTCTTCAGCTGCCAGGTGACTAGTTTTAGCATGAGTGTGTAGTATAATAGGCCCATACATGCATTTAGATTTAGAACTGATTCATTTCTCTGTTACAAAATATATATATGGGTCTATTAATTATCTATCTGAAATCATACCATCAAATTCTTGAATCTGAATCCAGCTTGTTGTATAATATAGTGATGGGAAGTGAACACTACTGGACTGTAGTGATGTGAAGTGATGCTGGTCCACCACCATAGACTAGCTAGATTTCCATGCTGGTCTTTGCAGTGTTTGGGGGTATCACTGCAGCACATTTCACAAATGACAATCACAAATACAAATAATCCACTTGCAAAAACAGCTGGTCTCGTTATTAGTAGAAGTTGGTCTAAAAAACAAATTCAACAACAGCCATGACCCATGTCCAAAACTAGTTCAAGAGTTCATTTTTCAACTCAACACAAGAATATGGTCTGTATGATGTTCACCAAAAAGCCAATTGAGCTGCAGCACTCTAATGTCTTTAAGAAATTCAAATATTTCGGCTTGGCACAGAGGATCCAACTTAAATGTGCAACATTATAAACGTGTAAGACCTTTTATGACACTGCATGCTGCCAAGGCGTTTTTACATTATATGAATAGTTCACACTTCCAATATTGTTTTATCACCTGGTCACTTGCTGCCGGCACAATACCAATCGAAGCTCGAGGCCACCAACATTTTTGTCAAAATACCCAACCTATTTCACCACTGCATTGTTTTAGAAAAATATAATTTTATACATTTTTGATATATATTTTTTAAATAAAAAAAAACAACACATATTTACAAAGTTCTGCACAGACTCACTCCTCTTCCACTGAAGGACCTCAAACCAAAGACTGAGTGGAACAGGCACCAGAGCCATGGCTCAAGGAGGGACTGCAAGGTACCATACAGACGCACCACATTTGGCCAGACTTTGCTCTGTTGAGATAGCCTTCCTTTGTCCATCACTAGTCACATTCAAATTGCACCTTAAAGAGGGGGTATTTTACTTCCATGGGGTATCAACTGCTAACATGTAACATATTTAGAGCACCATGTTACCCTTTGCTTTGAAAATGCTATATTTGCCTAAAAGAACATGTTTTTATGAATTTCACTTTCGTTTTTGACACTCTTGAGTCTATCCCCCATCAGAGCACTATTACGCAGCCCATTAATGAAACTACTGCACATCGCATCAGGTTTCTCAAGTTGCATGTTTTTGTATATTTATGGAGCATTGTCGTGTGAGAGCATGGGAGACAGAGGCTTTATGAGCTGAGCATTGCACAGAATGTTAGTTAACTGTAAGAAGGGTTCAAATAGGGACTGGGAGAGAACGCCAAAATACTCAAACATGCATGGATGACATCTAAAACCTCTTCAGGCATGTTTCTGATGAGGGAACATTATAACATGGTGGAAAACTAAAAAAAAAGATTTTGCATAATACCTCCTCTTTAAATTGTGCATAAATGAAAACCAAATTTGTGGGGACTTTTACTCTTGCCCTATAACTAACTAATAATGTTGTCTTTTTTGTAAGGTTTTGTAAATGTTCCGTTTTACCTGCCAGATGGAAAGACTTGCTATAATTTGGCATATTTACACTAACTGTTATAGATGATTATTAATATGCACCCATCAAATAAATAAATACATCAAAATCTAACTCCAACTTGAAATTTGTCTCATTAACCATTAACAGTGGCAGTTAAGCCCACGTTTGATTACAGCTTTAGATCAAAAGGCACACACACGACAAAAGTATAGCGCAGCAAAGGATAGTTTTATTTGTACTTTTCAGATCGTACCTTTTAGATTATAGCTTCAAATGCTCAACAGTGAAAAAGAACACTTACTTTAAAACCAGGTCCAGTACGTTGAGGGTGACAGTAAAAGACCTATGAGCATCAGCATTGACCTTTCCTATTTTAAGTCTTAAACAGACAAAACCGTATTTCTTACCATTTGCAATTCAATTTTACCGTTTTTGACAGAAGCATATTTTTTGTGAATGAAGTTACAAAATATAACACATGCACAGCTATAAGCAAAAATATTTCGCGCTTCAGACACCTTCATTGAGCAATTTCTTTTCCTATACATTACAGTCTGGAGTAGTTTCATCTGTCTCACTTAGTGCATCTGCAAATATCACAGAGAGCAGAGGGAGTCTTTTCTGGGGTAGAGATGAAACGTAATTAGTTTCATCACTGCATCACCTTTCATAATCCATTGAAAGCAGGGAACAACATCCTGAGGCAGTGTCCAATTCATTTCACAAAGCTGTTCCAGAAAAAGAAAACAAGCGGAGGAAGCTTCTGAACAAAGTTTCTGTCCACAAGTGTGAGTGATTAGGAGGTCCAGCGCCACCATGCCACCCTCATGCGGTCCCACACTGCCCCCAACGAATCAAAAGCTGGTCGTACATCCAGGATGGAGAACTGGTAGTTCTCTTTGTTAATCTCTCCATCGTAGTAGTCAATGACGTAGCGCACCTCTTTGCCACAGCGGTCTACAATCCAGTCATGCCGGTCAAATGGCAGCTCATACCTACAGCAAGAGGAGAGAGTGTCAGTAACATTCGAGATTGTTCTTAGATTGGTGTGGATCCTTGTCTTAACATCAGTTAGATACAATTTATGCTTTAATCCTGCACCATAGTCCTCAACCTAGGGCTGGGCGATAAGAATAAAAATGTAACACTTAAAATGTAACACTACTCATATTGTACAGACCACACTGTACAGGATGGCTGATATCACCAGACTCACAGAAGGTCCTCAGGAGTGGCCCACTCACTCCGAAAGACTGCATTCTCCTCAAGAGTTAGAGCTTGCTCTGACCCTTTCTGTACAGTGAATCTGTGTTGTGAGTTTGGTCCAGTCAAGGTACTTGGTGGGGGGAAGAAGAATGGTGTCAGCAGAAGTCCACTACCATCACCTTGGACTTCCCCACATGGATGACAAGGTGGTTCTGTTGACAGCAGTCCACAAAGTCCTGCGCTAGTCCTTTGTACGCCACATCGTTCTCGCCATCGTCCATGGTGAGGGCAATGGAGTCAGATCTTTGGCAGAACACAGCTGTCCGTGCTCTGCCTGAAGTCTGCAGTGTAGAGGGTGAGGAAGAGGAAGGGCAGTCCATTCGGGAGCCCCCACACTGCAGGTCAGATACACAGTCCTGTGCTCTCACAAAGGGTGGTGCAGCAAGGAGATCATGGCGTCCTCCACTCCGATCCAGGCCAATAAGCAAACTGCAGTGGATCCATTGCTGAGCTCATCGTGGAGTGGAGGTGACCCAGAACCAGTTGGTCCACTGTCCAGTATCAGGTGAGACATAAGAGCCACTGGCCTGAAGCGGATAAGGTCTTCAGTGTGGTGTGTCTGGTATTTAGGCTCAGGTTAAAAAGGACTTAAGGAGCATGGCGCATATGCAGTCTGGTCCAGCTGCTTTTCTGGCCTTCACAGCTAGCTCAGGTGAGAAGAGAGCTCAGGAGGATGAAGGACAGGGCAGGGGGGCTAAGTGCTATGTTGGCTGAGTCCATGGAACTGTGAAGTGGTGAGTTGACGGGCTGCGGCAGAGGTGAGAAGAGATGTGGCTAGCTCTCCCTCTATTTAATGAGGAGAGCCACAACAAATAAGAAGTGCCACTTGGGCCATATGTCCCTGAACTTGTGGAGAGGCAAACAGAGCTTAGAATTGGGCTAAATATCCTCTAGTGTGCAGCTGGCCTTAAATAATGAGTAGTGCCATTACATTAGTACTTTATTACAGACTAACACATTAAAATTACCCTCCACTAGATCTGTCACAATAACAAATTTGAAGCACGATATATTGCTACAGAGAAATATAAATGATAAACGATAATATTGAAACTACTTTATGCCACTGTCACAATAACAATAAAGCAATGATCCTGGTAAACCATTTTTTAATGGTTAGTAATCATCGTGACAGGCCTACCCCGCACCGCCAGATTCTGCAGTTAACTCTTCTGACACCATCTGCTGCAAGAAGACACAATCCCACTCTGCAGAACAGCACAGCCAGGAACAGCTAATACAGAGGTTTGAATACGAACAGGAATAAAAAGCACTTACCCCATCCAGTGGCGCAAGCGAGCCCTGGGAGAGTACTCTTTGGCCTTCCCTCCAAACCTCTTCAGTGTAGGGCCACATGGGCATTCTCTGTGGTAAACAGGCAGAACTTTAGACATTATACATCAAGATCGGCTACAGAGACTGCTGCAACAACTAACTGAATGAATTAGATTTGAATCAACTCCTGAATTTATCTAAACTAATACAGTCATTTAAATATGACATTTACATATGAAGCATTTATGTTAATTAATATGTACTGTCCCGATTATTCCGTCATGAGACTTCTGGATGAAAAACATACAGTATGGTTTTAAGTCATGATCCATTCGAAACATTTAGTTTCATCCAACTGTTAGAATGGTTCAAATAAAGGTGCCATGTGTAGTTTCATTACAAGAATCAAATTTTTTGTATTAAAACATTACATTTACTGTAATTCATCAATTCAACTGTATTTATAAATCATCTTTCCTGTTCACGCTCACCCATGACTCCTGTCCCATCTGTTTGTTGTTTTATCGCAGTCCTGTAGCGCTATAAAGTCCTGCCTTCTGGGTTGCACATGTCAAGTTTCTCCAATAAATAACTAAACGCTGAGGTGGTTTTAAAATAAAAGCTTAAGCATTCACATGCAGAAAGGGCCTTATTGTCCAAATGTAGCCACAGATCTGACCCAATCACTGAAAACTGAATTGAGCTGACTGGCTTAAAGTGGATAATGAGTCAACTCATCACTACAGATATAGATTCATAAAATGGTAAAACAGGTATAAATGTAGTTTTGGGGTTAAAAAAAAATACACATAGCCCCTTTATTCAACATCAAAAATAATAGCTGCAGCCCTACTACAGAATACACAGCAGTGCAGAGTGTAATGTTGTACTGACTGGGCGTGCAGGGCCTCCCACTTGAGGATCTCCTCCCAGGCCTGCTCATTGTTGCGGTTGTGAATTTTGATTATGTTAGTCATGTCATCTTGAGCCAAGTCGTCTTCTTTCCAGCGCCACCTGCAGCACACAGGAACACACAACTTTTTCAATTACATACTCTAGATCTCAGTAAATCTCTGAAGGGGACATCATGCTAAATTGACCTTTTTGAGCTTTTAACCAAAAAAGATTATCTGTGGTTGTAATCTTATTTCAGGAACCTTGTTTACTAGGTTGTCAAGCTCTGAACAATTTAAAAAAACACTATGTTGCACTATGTTTGCAGATTATTGCATAATATATAGAAACATTTTTTTTTTTTTTGCAATTTAGTTAATTTCATTTATTTATTTATTAAAACTTATTAAGGGTTCCACTCAGTAAAATGGTCTAGGGGGGCTCTTGGAAACAAGGGCCTACAATACAAGAAAAACACTAAAGCACCAAGCACTCAAAAAAAGTAAAGGATGAGCCGCATAAAGGAAATATAATTTTAAAGCCTTTATGAACTGCCCCTGATGAGAAGATTGTGATTTTGATGAAAAAGATATACGTCATGGTTTTGAATCTACATACTATTCAAAACATTTATCGTACTTTCTGGACTATAGGTTGCTCCGGGGTTTAAGTTGCACCAGTGAAAAAATGCATAATAATGAAGAAAAAAACATATATAAGTCGCACTGGACTATAAGTACTACTACTAAGTACTATACTATTTATTTTACAAAATCCGAGATTAGACATTTTATCTTTAAAGGCAAGTTATAATAATAATAACAATAACAACAATAAAATAGAGAACAAAAGGCTGAATAGCAGTACAACACACTAACATAACACATTTATATTTATTCAGCTACATGAAGCATAGACAACAAACTGAATACGTGTCTGGTATGTTAATGTAAGATATTAACAGTTAATCAGATAACTAAAGCTTAAAAAACAAGCTAACAAGTTTACTCTCGATCTCACTCTAAATCACTAAATCCATTGAATTCTTCATCCTCGGTGTCACTTCTGAACAACTTCGCCTGCTCCAGAAGTACATGAAGCGCTGCTTCCGCGTGGCTGTCATACTGGTACATAAGGTTGTCAAGTGAGACAGTAACAAAGATGTGAAATTATATATTTTAATAATTTCACATATAAGTCGCATCTGAGTATAAGTTGCAGCCCCGGCCAAACTATGAAAAAAATGCGACTTATAGTCCAGAAAATATGGCACTTACATGGCAAAGCGAATATGTAAATATAGGAATACTCCCTTCATGCGGCTTACTCCTCTTTAAAGTGCTTGGATTTTGTGTTTCTCAAACTAAGGTGGCAGATGGTGAGGACATACCCTTTGCGAAGCATGGCATTCCAGAACATCTGCTCTGAGGGGTAGACCCACTTGTTCTCAGTGCCATGACGGGGGATAGTGGACTCCTCCCGGACCACAGATAAGGGGAAAGGTTGGTCTGGGGCAGGGCTCTGATTGGGAGGGGGCATCTGTAAGGGAAGAAAAATTACTTGATTATATGAAACACTCCAATGATGCAGTAGTGTAGACATGGGACAATACTGAAATGTATGTCACAATTATCACGACCGAGATCATTTTTATTATCACATTAATTATAAATATCGCTCGCTGGTCAAATGGAACTGGCAAGAAATAATTGTATTTTTGTTTTAATATTATTTGTTGGTATATGTTGCGTCAGAATTTCTTCGACCTCGATATCATATAATCAGTGGCGGCATACAAACATGCACGGGCAGAGGAGAGCACTTTTTTTAAACAATTCCAAGCGCTTTTACTTGCACCACTGATCACACTGGCTGGCTCATGGTTGGCCACTTTTATAAATCCAATTTTAATGTGAGTAGAGCAGAAATGTTTTCCTTCCATGTATATAAATATATTTTGTGATACTGGTGCTTGAATCTCAACCCTGTTCCACTCTGCCCCTGGCCCCAAGGTCTGTCCCGGGCCAAAGACAGAGGAGATATTGTGTGTTTTTAGTGACAAGTTACTTATTCACATGAGGACTTGCATGTAGTTACCATGTTGGCCGGGTCAATGTCACTGGCTCCCTTCACAAAGTCATAGGCACGTTCCTGGTGGGCGGGGCCTGACAAGGACTGGTGCATGGGACATTCTGAGGGAGGAGAAGCTGCAACAAGAAAACCGATATGATATGCACACAACCAGTTATGACTGAAATCCAAATACTAAAAAGGGGCTCAGTTATCAATCCAGGTGCTAGACTGAGAGTATAAACTGAGTGGACGTGTTGCACGAGATTTATTTCTATTTCTATTTGGAAGTGCACAAAACTGTTATGTAAATACGGGTATACAGCAAGTGCAAGAGTGTGCCTCAGCTCAGAACAGCATTTAGACTGAGGAGCGCCTGTTGGGGACCAGTGAAAACTAACAGCAGGTTAACCAGCGCTGAGAGAAATGGAGAAAAATTTGCTATGGACTTAAAAACAGGATGACGGCTCACGGTTATACATGCATGAAATGTGCACGCCTGTGGTATCGGAGTGGTGCATAGACAGGGACACACCTCACCCAGGATCCCTATGGGCATGAAAGTCCACTTTAATGGACAGCTGCTGCGGATCAGTGTAAGACTTGCGGAAGTCAGGGCCAAAATGTTGTAAGTAGAGTTAATATTTTACTATTGCTGCTTTGAAAACAACATGTTGTCATTTTAATTGTCCTTGTCGATATTTTAAAGCATTTAAAATCAAATGCCCTTATTGGTGCAGCAGCTGTCCTGTGTAGAAAGTCTGAACCCGTCTCTCATGTAGTATATCTCACAGTTTTAGCTTTCAGTTTTCTGATAGCACCCGCAATCAACTTCATTTGAATTTCAGCAAAACTGTGCTGAGTCTTGTCATAATTTTAGAGGATTCCATATGCCAATACCCTAAAAATCACTCCATTGTATTGAACAGACAGTAAGGAGAGGTCTCTTAACCTTGAAGCAGAGCCACGCCTCAGAGATACATTACCTAATCAAACACATGCTGAATCCTCTGAGGAAGACTGGCAGTTTAACAGCCAAGGCATGTCAAGGCAACCTCTCTTTATTATCAGACCAAAAATAATATTCTAGCAGATGAAAAGAAAGGACAAAATGCACATGTGTAATTAGAACTCCCACCCTGGACACTCACCTCTGACAGCGTGGGCTTGTTTCATGGGACACTCTGATGGAGGAGAGGCTGTGACAGAGACATTTTTGTATCAATATACAGTGTTGCATGCTACTCTTAGGGTGATAACAGTGAGTGTACAACCTCACCTTTTACAGTTTGAGAGTCCTGGTGCATGGGACAACCCTGGGGGGGGACAGCCATGGCCTCGGCTCGGACAGTGGACGATGGCGGACTGGTCAGGGATGCACCCATCTCTACAGAGGAACCAGTTTCACACACACCTTCAGTTCATGTTCATGTAACAAAACCAAATGTTACAGAGTCATATATTGAGAGGCTGTATGTTGAGACAATAGGACTGCATAATAGATCGCAGTTTGAATGGACGCAAATATCACATCTCAAAGACTGCAAATGTGATTCTTGTATTAGTTTGTCAGTTCAGTCATATTTCAGTCTTTTTGTCATCTTTTCTGGATACGTTTACAATGTGAACTTTGAACTGAATCCTATTATTAAAACATAAATCGCATATCTAAATCTATCATCGAAATGCTCGTCAGAAAATCGCAATTTGATATTTTTTCCCCTATGGACGAGCAAAGAGACGTACTGAATAATGATGGACGTTTGAATAGCATCACACTCAAGGTCAGTCCACTAACGCAGGAGTCACCTCAGTTCATGGAGAGCTTGTGTTTCTCAGAACCACCAATCACACCAACTTTATGCAGCTGTCCCCTGCACTGTCCCCTACTGTCCAGAAAAAATGTAAATAGACCGTTTGGGAAGGAGGAGCAAATCTCGGCAGGGGGTAGTTTTAAGGCAGATCACCGGCACAGGCCGAGCTACACGCGTGAGAAACTTGAACGTAACATAAACAACACAGGCGACTTCTGAGCAGCTGTTACTAATACTTGATAGACGTTGCTCCGCTCCCGTTTCTCCTTCTGATCTCCTTGTTTGACCCGGGCCGTGCGCGTATCTGAGCCGGGTTAGCTTAGCCTCCTTTGCAAATCCGATGCGCCTCAGTAGCGTCATTCCGCCGTCGGGCTACATTCTCACTATGCGCCGTAGCTGGTCATGATCAAAGTTTGTAGTTACACAAAGACAGTTGAGATGTTACCTGGAAGCCGCGTTCAGTGCGCTGTTAGAGAAGCGTGCTCACTGCCCAATGTCACAGTGCTCTCCGGTGTGTGTGCGTGCCCGGTGCGTTCCGGTCATGGATGGCTCCGGTGCGCATGTGTGGTGCGCATGGTGAGCTCTTACCAAACGGACGTTTCGCAAGCTCAACTACTTCTTCTTTATTTAATTACAGGTTGCAGCGAGCTTAAAGGAACATTGCCGCCTCCTACTGTTCCGGAGTAGTAGGACGGATTTTTTTTTTTTTTTACAAACAACTCATTTTACAACACATTTTAACTTAAACACATTTTACAACACGATTTATATATATAAAAAGATAATATAATATAGGCCTAAACATAAAGTACACGAGTGCAGACATTGGTAACAGATTTTAATTTAAATGTTTTTTTTTTTGTGGGTTTTTTTTTTATTAATTAATTAATGTATTTTTTTTATTTATTTTATTTAACCTTTATTTAACCAGGAAATAATCCCATTGAGATTAAAAACCTATTTTTCAAAGGAGTCCTGGCCAAGAAGGAGCAATTACACAGTTACGACATAAATACAAACAGCAATAAAACAGCATGGATCACAGACTAGGAAAAACAAGTGCTCATTATCGAGGCAGTCTCTAATGCTTTCACCTTAGATTTAAAAGCATTGATGGATAAGAGCTCAGTGAATTTCCAGTCTTTCTGCACCATGTTCTAAGAAAAAGGAGCTGAGCGGATAAGCATAAGGAACAGAGAGCAACAGCTGATCATTAGGCTATGTCGCAAGGAGCAAGAGTCAGCACTTCTCTGTGTGATTAAACTACAAATGTAGGGAGGCAGTAGTCCGAGCATAGCATTGTAAATAAAGGTATACCAATGCCCCTGCCTCCTAGTGGACAGAGAAGGCCATCTCGCCCGTGAGTACAAGTCACAGTGATGGGTCATGGCTCTACACTTAGTAATGAACCTTGGTGAAGCATGATAAACACTGTCAACTATTGAAGACATGAAGAGGATGCATTCATAAAAAAAAAAAACAAAAAAAAAAACAGTGCAATGACAAGGTGATTTTTTTAAATTAATTCATTAATTTATTTGTATTTATTTATTTAACAGGGACAATGTACATGAATCAACATTACTATAAATGTGCCATTTTTTTTTCCCTGGACAGATGTTAAAAATGTCTACCTAAGAATAATAGAAAACATAATAGTACAGTGAGAGCAGGACAATACATTAAAGCCTATTCACCTTATTTAGGAAGTTGCCATAGGCACTGCCATCATCATTTGGGTTGTATTATTTTGCATGGGGCTGTCAATCTTGATAGCAAAGTTCTATACAGACTACAGAGTCATTTCAAAGCCTCCCAGAGAACACCAATCAACCTACTTTATATCATATTTTAGCGGCAAAACTTTTCCCAAATTCTCCATTTAAATGAATGAGATTCCCACTTAACAGGAAGTACCACCACAGAGAAAGCGCGGTTAAGTCTCATTTACGGAAAAAGTGGGCGGGGCGGAATAAGGTCAATAATTAAATAACAGTGTACATTAACATTAGTACATTAGCAGAACCACACAGTTACATAAAGGGTCAAATTGTGTAACTATTACAAGAAGTATATAAAAACAAAACATTCAATGAGACAGACAATGACAAGACAAAGACAGAGTAGCAGTTTTTCAAAAGAAAAACACAGCTTAATACAGAAGAAAAAAAACCAATTTAAGTTTGAGTTTCTTCACAAGTTTTTCTATGTGTGGTTTAGAAGTGAGTGAATAGTACACAGTTCAAAGAAGGTGATTAGAATAAGAGTCCTAATGGAGTTCAGCAGTGACCGCCCACCCCTGGTTCTGGAAGCAAATATTCCATAAAAAAATAAATAAATAAAGTTTGAAAGCTTGCTGAGAGTTAAGCGCTGTGGTAACTAATGACCACAAGACCTATCACTTTACTGAAAATCTGAAACTTTATAAACTGCAAAGTTATTAAAGCATTTTGCTGAATTTTGTGTTTTAAACGTGCCTTTGGGACTTAAAATAATGTGTTATGGATATTAGTTGGCACTTAGCTGGTTAGCCTCCGGGATGCCTTTGAACTCGTAATATTTGAATTTTTGTAACTCTATGAGGAAATATTAATGGAAAAGTTACTTCCGGAACCAGAGTGGATTTCGGAGTGGGCAGGAGTATTGTGCTCCATTGTAGTAGGATGTAGTAGGATGCAGTCAGAATACTGAATACCTGAATTAAAATGTATTTTGTAACATATTCCATAAATGATCCAGAGTACTGTATTCTGAATACTTATGGTAAATGGTCAGATTTTTATATAGCGCTTCTCCACCTTCAAGTCACTCAAAGCGCTTTACATCAAGGAACCACTCACCCGTTCACACACACATTCATACACCAGTGTACACAGACACTGACCGCTCAACCACTGATGTTTATGTCGAGGGATGTCGGGATTCGAACTAACCTTCGGATCAGTGGATGAACACTACTGACTGAGCTACTTTTACACCGAGTTGCATTATATTATAGTGTAAAAAACATGACCTACAATACAAACAGCTTGACATTTTGCACTGTTTATTATGCATTCATTTATGTCTAATAAGAGAAGTAAAAATTGCTCACACATGTACTACAAAAGCAGTGTTTTCTTTTTTCTCACAAATACCGTGCACTTCAAAGGCCAAATTGCTTGATCGAGTACCAAATATTCAGAAATTGCACAAAATTGACTCTTGTGAGCTTTAAGCCGTGTTAGAATGTTGTTACCTCAAAAACTGAATTACTGATCTACATCTCCGAAGCTCAAAATGCTCTGTTCCACCTTGTGATGTGTTTCAGGTATCAGAAGTTATATATTTTGTATGAGAATTTTCAAGAGGAGACGTCTTCTACATTTGAGAGACTCGTGATATACATTAGCGGCTGTGGTTGGGCCGTCTCAAATTAGGACGGAGGATTTTCACTCTCTACGGTCCAGTTCCAAACCCTTTTGGATTCAGTCAGAAGGTCGAAGGGACTGGCTGGTCAGGAAAAGGATTTGCTGGATTCAGTCAGAAGGTAGAAGGGACTGGCTGGTCAGGAAAAGGATTTGTGTGTTAAACATGTGTGAATGAAACAAAGCACAACTCCAGGTATGTTTTTGATGAGGAAACATCATTATAAATAGATCAGGAAAAACACAATGGACCCTTTAAACGCCTTTTCAATGCCCGAAAAGCTCTTTTAGACCAACATAATCCTAGCATATAAATAAACAAAACTGGTGGTGTTGCAAGAGAAGTCATAAGTGAAATTGTGGAAAAAACTACAATAGATATCTGAACCATTTTTGTTGTGCAAGTACGGCTTGGGGACCTGTACAACATACATTTAAATCTTGGTTCTATCATCCAATGTAACGCTCACTGCACTCTTCACTACACTGAATGGAGTAGAGCACATCGCTTTGTTTGTGGCTCAGAGTTTTGTCCTTTTGGTGAACCAGTTTCTGTCTTAAAGTGTTAGGGGGTTTAAAATATACTGTGATTTCATGCTGTTTTGTTTTACACTGACTTTGTGCTGCAGTGGATGGTGTGAATCGAAAAGAAGGTATTGGTCGGTGTGTGTGGGCTTCCTGAAGACTTCTACCTCTCCTATAGTTACTGCACAATCTAACAAGGCCAGTCTGTTCTTCTTGGTATCTTCCCATGTGCATGTTATGTTGGGGTCTGCAGCATTAATATCCACATTGAAGGCTTTTTTGAAGGCTTTTTTTTTTTTTTGTCCAGTTATAATAAACATAACAAAGCAAATCTGTGACCAAAATTATCCAACAGTGCTGCACATAAACTGGAACAGGAACGTTTTGCTCTGAACAGCTTATGCATCGCCTACGTCTCAAACAAAAGCAAACAAACAAACAAAGAAGTGTCCAGCCTTTTCTCTGTGTAACCTCGAAGTTGCAGGTCTATAGAGCTCACAGTTCTATCCTCTCCCAGAAGTCATCACGAAGCAACGAATGACGTCGCCACTGAAGACATGGCCAAATCTGACGATCTGTTAAAGTGGCCATATTGGTCGGAGGTTCACACCTCCTGTCATCCGTACACACAGAGGTCGACTTGTTGATTAGTACCTATGCATCCAATACTAGAGCCATGGGAGGTCATCAACGGTCAAGGAAATGGACCATATGCACTCAGAACTGTGCTCGACTGGGTGGTAAACGGCCCACTGGATGGAAGATGGAAGAAATCCAACTGCAAAGGTTGTAAATCTCTGCTCTCCTCAGCAGCTGTGTCCTAATTTGTTTTTGTTACACCACTATGACAAATAAAAAAATAGGCAAATTTAATTCTTCATAATATTACTTGTATTATTTATCAACTTTTCTTTTTTTAACCATCCGCTCACATTGCTTATTGTGGATATATTTCTAAGCAGCCCCACACACAAGCCTCACATAACTCAGGCTAAAGTTGTAACAGTACAAAAGCTGGGCAGACTGTGGACTACTTGAGGCAGAATTTGAAGCAGGATATCAGGAGACGAACGAAACCACAGCACACAGAGGATGCATCGGAACCAGCGCTACAGGGGAAGAGAAGGTGATCCACGACCCGCAGCAGACACACATCCTCCCGTGAGCCGCGAGGAGCCCTCCAGTGGCGGAGAGGCAATCGGGAGACACGGGAGATTTCAGCCTATGTGGACCGGTGCCAGGCTTGTTTGATGCGAGATGGGACAGATGCGAGAAAGGTCCCAGAGAGTCTCTCCCGTCTGGCACGGGCCAACTCTGCTGCAGCTCTTGGAGGAGCTGTCAGTGGCCGACCCTTCCCCTCCGGTGCATCATTCCTTTCTGCTTTGTTTCATCGCGCAACAAAGTGCCGTGTGTGTTCATTCCCATGTCGCCCAAAACCTCCAGTTCCTCCAGCGCATACCGTTACGTCAAGGCGCTGTTAACATCAACAAAACACTTCTCTTGGCCATTTCAAAATAAAACCATGTGCTTTGACGATCTGCAGAATGGGCCTTATTGTGAAAAGTTTTTAAAATGACAACGCACTAACTCAGTGCGAAACTCAAAAAAACTGTCCTGTCCAGAGCATCAGTGAGTTTAGCTGATTTTCATGCTCAAATCTTTGTATTGACTGTTTTACTTGAAAGAAATTATTTAACCTACCATGTAAACGAGGCAAAATGCCTGATGAAGGCCTAGTTCCCAAAACGTTGCTCACTTTTTGCAAGATAGACAGAGCACGGGAGTTTTTCTATTTTTGATTTTGACAAGCATTACACTTCAGAAATACAATGTGCAAAGCATCCTCTTTATTGAAAAATAATAACTAAAATGCTGCAGAAAAGGAATTTATGTGATATTTTTGCAAAATCCTCCTTGGGGGGAGTACATTTCAGAGCCCCACTCCGCCCCTGGAGCCCTCGGTCTCTGCTGTCAGGATTTTGTAAAGATGTGAGACTGACGTGTAAAAGTCCAGTTATTTCTGCTGCTGTGAAATGCTCCGGTTCTGTAGAATACGAAAGTCAGGACTGAAGGTAAAGTGCGTCATTTTTATTACCTGTGCTTTGACACAAACACCCCATTTTGCATATCCATTCAGTCCGAGTTCAGCAAGTGAAGTAGAATTTTGTTTTTGTTCCATTTATGTATTAAGGTATAAGCCGGTAAAAACCTAAGAAAATAAAAATGTGTACAAATAACACAAAGTGTGTCCATTTTAACACATATTGTGTGTTGAATGATATAACACAAATGATGTGTTAAATGTCCCAGCACAGTGACTGTGTTAAAAACAACATGTTGTGTTGTCCTTAACTAGTCACACTGGTGTGTTAAAAAATAACACATGTTGTGTTGTTTTCAACACGTGTTTTAAGAATGTGGTGTCATCGCCCCCTGCTGGAGATAGCTTTTTCTCTCAAGGTCACTCACAGGTTAGAACTGATCCGGCTCTGCTCCCACGGCAACCAGAAGAGACCCCGGCAACTGTCCACCTCCTCACAATCCTATAACGCACAGACACACGGATAAGTCCCTGAACGTACCGCAAAGCCCCTGAACCCACCACAAAGTCCCTGAACGCACCACAAAGCCCGTTCTCACAACAAATCCATACGCCTCAGCCCAGGCTCAGCTCCAAA
Organism: Periophthalmodon schlosseri; assembly: GCA_000787095.1. Classification (NCBI taxonomy): domain Eukaryota; kingdom Metazoa; phylum Chordata; class Actinopteri; order Gobiiformes; family Gobiidae; genus Periophthalmodon; species Periophthalmodon schlosseri. The sequence continues at coordinate 24,774 of KN474872.1, forward strand.
AAGGACATTTCCCTTTTGTGGCCCTGTGAAGATATGGTTTCAAAGTAAGGTTTATGTAGGACTAGAATATAGCCATTTTGCTTTGGGTCAGGAGCCAGTATTCCTCTACCAAATTAATATAAATATCAAATTATACTTTACTTTACACATTAGTGTCAATACTAGATTATCCTTCCATCTGAAACCCAGTGATTTCTGATGTTCCACAGGGTGGCATTACACTTATTACACTTATTCTATCACAATCATTATAACTTAACAGGCTTGCATTCATATGTGAGCAGAGACGCCTCTCCACAGACCTGACCTGCAACTGTTGGCATCAGCTGCTTAAGCATTAGCCAGCAGTTTTTTCTGTTAGTCACTCTCTCTTGTGTTGAAAATCAAACACCTTAACTGGACCATGAACGCTCGTATTGATCCATTTTGTATTTTTTCTTGAGTTTTCAGACAATCTTAAAACTTTTTTGCTATTGTGTACATTGTGTCTCCATGGTAACTGCTGACATTCCACCATAGAAACACAAGTAAAACAACCCCAGCATGATGTCACTGCATGATGTCACCGTGGTAACTGCTGAACATTCCACCATAGAAACACATGTAAAACACCCCCAGCATGATGTCACTTAATAAAAGATGCACTACTTAACTTTTATGGTGGAGGATCTGCCACCTTCTTGTCTTTAGTCAGTCCAACAGTCCAGATACAGTGTAGGCCTCCTCCTCCTCCTCCTCTCTTCCTCCTCTGCTCCGCTCATCCTCCAGGAACCTCTCATGTGATCATTAATATGAGCTGCACATTCTGAGACAAAATCAGAACATGAAGAGGATTTGGCAGGCTGCACGGACAGTCCTCTCCACAGAAATGTATTATATAATATGAAGGGTATGGAATGTAACATATGGGGTGCAGTTGTATTGAACGTTTACGTATTTTTATTGTTTTGAATTGGATCACACTCACTATATTCTGTGGCTTAAAGAGGGAGTATTATGCAAAATGGACTTTTTGGGGCTTTCTACCATGTTATAACGTTGTCCCCTCATCAAAAACATGCCTGTATATAAAAGGTAACGTGGTGATCTAAATATGTGCTAGCAATTAATACCCCATAGAAGTAAAATACTCCCTCTTTAACAGCAGCCTGTTTAGCATTAGGCTCAGAAATCATATATTAACCATAAACTATAAGGTCAAGATATCTACTGTGACAAAATTCCTACCTACCCTTCACTTCTATGTTAAACTATAGGCTCTTCAGAATATAATAACATCACATGGAAGCAGTTTATTCATTGCGGTTGAGTGGCATTATAAATGATCCCTATGTTATTAATGCAGGCACATGCAGCAGACGGAGTGAGACCTGTGAGGCATTCAAACGCAGGCTTATGTGGGATAAGACACTGTTAGATTCAAGCCCAAGGACAAAAAGATGGACATGTAGTGAAACATGAGAGAAAACAAAAAAGATCTGAATGTGACTATAATAATGTGTCGTAAAGTTAGTAATTTATGTATACAACACAGCTGACACCAAGAGACACAGTACATGTAACGGCTTTGAATACTGGTTATACTTAAAGGTCCTATGTTACACAAAATTGACTCTTGTGAGCTTGTTATGATGTTGTTACCTCCTCAAAAACATACCTGGAGTTGTGTTTTGTTTCATTCACACGTGTCTGAGTTACCCTCAAAATGCCCTGTTCAACCTTGTGATGTCATGAAGTGTTAGTCTTCAAGTTAACAGCTACCCTTTACCTTTTGTTCAGCAGAGATTGGCAATTCCAGGTCTGAAAATATCCAAATGATTCTAAGTGAAGGTGTGTGGGGTTTAAAACACAGTGGGGCGCTTCCTGTATTACCACATGACATCACAAGGCGGAACAGAGCGTTTTCAGCGCTTAGCAACGCCGTCAATCAAACCTGTTGCTAACGCTAGCAAGAGGGACCTTGGGGAAAGAAGGCACGTGATTTGTCTGTTATTAATGTTCATATCTTGATTTATGGACACAGTAGTGAATAAAAACCACAGTTTTTCAATGTAAAGTGAATTGATACTGACCACTGCAGACTGAGAACAACCCACAAAAGCTGCAAGTCAAATGTCTAACCATAACAATTTTGTCCTTTCGTTTTTGGTTTTTTTTTTCAGAATGAAGTGAACTGTGATTAAATATCATCGTATATCATGTGGCCTTTAGATTTTATGACACAACCTCATCATGCTAATGTATATTTCTGACTACTTTTTAGGATAATTTATTGTTGCAGTTCAAATCTAACCCTGTAATCCTGCCTCTCTCCAGCAGATGTCAGCACAGTAAAGCCCTTTCTCTCTCTTTACACATATATCTTGCAGACACCCCGGTGCTGAACAGCAGAGTGGCTGTGACCGCTCCCGTCCTCGACATAAATGAGTTTCCTCTAGAGCTTGCCAGCCCCTACGACACCTTCGTGTGAGAGAACGCCAAGAAGAGACAGGTACGGTACAACAAAGAGACAGTTTAATTAGAATGCACTTTGTATTTAGACAACAAAGAGCTTCACAGTCGAACACAATGACATCTGTACATTTGGCACATGCCCCAATCAACACCAGGGGACTGTGTAGAGTCAATGTGATGTAACAAAGTGACAAGAGACAGGGGGAAACTGTTCGAATTTAACAAGACGTTTGCTTAAGGGCACAGAACGTAAGGACGAATGCTTTACAAGTTTGGTTTATTTATTTATTTTTCTAAACTATGCACAGACGTTATAATGGCATTGTGACATCTTTTTAGAAGGATGCACATATTGATATGTGTCATTGGCATATAATATTACACAGACTGCATCAAAGCATTAAAAAACACCTATTGTGCTTGTGTCTGCTCTGTGCCTATAAGCTATAATTTGCACATTTTAAACCGGAATATTGATCTAAAATGACTTAATAAAAGAAACAAATCCGTGTTAGAAAACTGCGGCGCCCAATGGGAGCTGACATCGCTGACAACAGAGAGCCGGCACCTCGGATGGATAGCTACAGACGACACATGCAAGCAGCAATTTTTTTTTAAATTTGTACCAAAATGACTATGCAGCGCTACAGAATCCTGCGTGTATCACTGATTAAGAAAATAAAATTGTAGAACGAAGTAAGTACAGAGCAGTGGGCGTGTGCCGGTGACGCTGAAAACGGGGATTGATCGGCAACGTGGCGTCTTGAAAATAAGCGATTAAAGATTGCTCAGACGTGCAAGAATCACTCCAAATACAACTTCGGGTGAGTAAATGTTGAGGGGAAACAACTAAAGTATGGTTAAAAGCTCTGAAAAGTTGAGTAGGTCTGCTTTATCGACGACATTAACGCTAGGCTCAGACCGCTGCGTCAAAATTGTGCCAAACGCCTCTAGTTGGACACCTTCGCATTTGAGGGCAGACGCTTGAAACTCGTTGGTGTGTTCAAACGTTTGATGTTCGCAAAGCGCCGCGGAAACGTTTAACTTTGCTCTATGGCATAGGGGTTAGGTCACATGACATGACACTTGTCGTTTGGACTAATGCCAACCTTATCATTGCACTTTTGAGAATTTGACTTTGCAACATGTTCTTAGCTCTGTGTTTATGACCTGGAGTCCACATTTCTCAAAGGGCGAAACAGATATTTAAGGATCAAATAATGCAAATGCTCATTTCGTGTTTATTTACAGAGCCAAAACTTTTGTGTGTTTTCGGATCACTTAAAGTCCCAAGTTTTTTGCCAAAGAAAAAAAAAAATCTCCCCATCTCCTCCTCTACCTTCGCTGGACAATGAGAATCTGCCGTGAAAGTGCTTTAAATAGAGGACCAAAGGAGAGAGAGCGAGAGAAAAAAGTGGATAGGAAGCATAGACTGTAAATATAAATGGACATAGCTAACCTGCTAGCTGCCGCGTTCCAAATGGGAAGTGATTACGGGCGCGCTTCCAGCTCCATCGGCTCCACTTCACCTTACATTAGAAAACTGTCGCCCCTCTCTCTGTAACTTAAACTATTGGCATTGACCCGCCCTACGTGATCCTTGTATTTTATTTCTTGATCGTGTCCGTCAATCAAGATATGAACGTTAATAACAGACAAATCGGTCGCCTTCTTTCCCCGAGGTCGCTCCCACTAGCGTTAGCAACAGGTTTGACTGACAGCGTTGCTAAGCCCCTGCCCCCTGCCAAACCAGCGGGAAGGGGAGTTACCTTCAACAGCTTCGGCCCCAGATTGGCTCTTTGGTTGCTATGATACTCGTGGTCGGAATTCCAAATATGGAGAGAGGAAATATACAGAGAGAAAGAGAGTGGGAGAGAGAGAAAGTGTTGAAGAAGAGAGAGAGGAGAGGGAGATGGAAGCTTCCCAGTTACTAGAAGTGAATTTCTTTAGTAATAGGAGTTCCTCTGTTTAATTGTTATGGGTATTAACTACATTAAACAAGGCGTAAATATTCAAAATTATACAACTAGATATGCAGTTGGTCTACGCTGTGCTGCCTATGCATCGCTGTATCCATGCAGCTAAAATACAAGCAAAGCAATCATAGAACGGCTTCTCATTTTATTTATTTTTTTTTTATATTCGTATTTACTATAAGAGAATCCAGGTTTATTCAACTGTGAAATGAAAAGTCCATAAAGAAAAATACATTGAAATGCATTGGGCCCATATAAAACCAGATGAGTTCTTATAACCTCTTTTATAATGCCACTTTGCAGGCTTGGGATAAGTTGAGTCTGACTTTAATTACATTTAAGTATAAAGCACTTATCCTATCAGCGTGCGTGAGGCTGAGTGCTAAAGTGTAAGCAGGGACGCACTGTACAAAGTAATGGGCAGCTATGCTACAGCAAAGAAAAAAAAAACATGGCGGTGCACTCAAAGTTTCAAACAAGACTTCTGTAACTACATAGACCATTTATTATTGACATGTTTGAGTGTTACTTATACATTTGAATACTTTTATGCCAGTAGTTATATAAATTCAAAGGGCCCATTTTACGCTATTTTCTGATTTCTGATTTTATAATGTTGTTTCTTCATCAAAAACATACCTGAAGTTTTCATTCATACATGTTTAACACACAAATCCCGCATATCTAGGAGTTCTTTTCAAACGGACCACCTTGTGATGCCGTGTGGTAATACAGGAAGTGCTCCACTGTGTTTTTTAAAGTCCATACACCTTCACTAGAATCATTTGGATGATTTCTGCCCTCAAATTGACAATCTCTACTGAACAAAAAAAAGATATCTGTTAACTTGAAAACTACCGCTTCAT
>KN474872.1:37274-51150 GCA_000787095.1 Periophthalmodon schlosseri
TCCCTTCTTCTCTCACCACCTCTCTCTTCCACCTCCATCTCTTTCTCTCACCTTGCCCCCCCTTTCTTCTTTTTTTTCTCTCCACCTCTCTCCCCTTCTCTGCCTCCTCTCTCCTCTTCTCCCCCCTCCCTCTCTCCTCCTCCCCCTTCTGTTCCTCTCTCTCTGCTCTGTCCCCCTCTTTTCTTTCCCTTCCTCTCTCACCACCTCTGTCTTCCACCTCCATCTCTTTTTCTCACCCTGTCTCCCCTCCCCCCCTTTTCTTCTTTTTTCTCTCCACTTCTCTGCCTCCTCTCTCTCCCCTTCTCTCCTCCCTCCCCCCTCTCTCTCCTCCTCTCTCGTGCCACCTCTCTCTTCTTCCCCTCCCCCCTCCTCCCGTCTCCCCCTCTATCCACACTGACCGTCAGACCTGGTTTGGCACCTCCCTCTCTGGAGACCATAGTTCATTAAAAAGCCCCATATGAGTTTGGTCATTTGCAGAGGAGTGGGAGGGGCTCTATAAACTCAGTGTAATCTCTTTGGGCCCGTGGCTGTCTCTCCCAAGGTCGAGGTAGTAAAAGACACTCCTTAATTCACTGCCATTATAACACCCCCTCTCATCTGCATACGGGAGGGAGGGAGGCAGTGCAGGTTTATGGGGCCACGGGTTGAGTTATGAAAATGTGACAGTGGCTTTTTTTTTTAGTTCATTTGTGACAGTGGGCTTGTTTCGAAGTTCATATTTTTTCATTGTAAGTCCAGCGACATTTACCTAGCTCTAAATCTGTCTCAAATATTGTTCTACGGAGCCAAAACTTCTCTCATAGAAATAATTAGAAGTCATTGAGTTATCTTATGGCAAAATGCAAAAAAAAAAAATAATAATAAAAATAATAATCTGTTGTCTTATGGCAAAATGCAAAAAAAAAAAATAAATAATAAAAATAATAATCTGTTGTTTTTGTCCAGTAGTATCAATACATTCTTGCAGTACCAGAACAAAATATATGTGAGTACGCACTACACTGGTATAACTGGCACCGTGCACATTCTCATTGGTTTTGTTTGGCCAAAGTTTGGCACTTTCTGTTATTTAGCTGTTTGCTGTACACATGTTGTGTCGTGTCTAAAAGTTAGCCTGTACTAACTGTAATAATGAATGCTAAACATGTTTTTCCAACAAGCTAAAACCTGCTGCCTCAGTCTCTGCCAAAGTACTGCACCACAGCTGAAGTTCCACATTTTATACATTTTTAAAGATGGACAACCATAAACTTCCCCTGAGTTACTAGCATAGACTGTATTTATAAATGGACGTAGCTAACCTGCTAGCCGCCACTTTATAAATAGGAAGTGATCATGGGCGCGCTTCCGGCTCCCTCGACTCTGGCTCCAATTCACTCCATTCATCTCTCTCTCCGTAAATGCTGCTGTCAGGCTCGTCATTTTGGTCTTAAAATGTCCGTATTAACTCGCTCTACGTGATTCTGGTATTTTTATTTCACTATTGTGTCCGTAACTCAAGATTAATAACAGACAAATCAGCTGCCTTCTTTCGCTGAGGTCGCTCCCGCTAGCGTAAGCAACAGGTTTGATTGACAGCGTTGCTAAGCGCCCACCCCTTGCCAAACCAGCGGTGCGGGCGGGAAGGGGCGTTACCTTCAACAGCTTCATCGCTCCGGATAGGCTCTTTGGTTGCTATGATACTCGCGGTCGAAATTCCAAATATGGAACTCGGCTTGCCCCTATATTTGCTAGCCTCAATGAGCTTCATTTGACTGGAGCTTCATGCTATGGGTGATGTCACACTCACTTAGTTCACTTCTTTATACAGTCTGTAGTTACTAGTGAAGATTAGACAGTACTTAGCTTAGTGTGTATGTTTCTGAGCAAGTTATTAGTTGGTCAACATCGTTTGTTTTTAGCTTGAGCCTCATGCATTGGGCTAGTGCAACAATGTTTAGCTGTTCTTCTTTGGAGGATTTTGGGCAAACAGCAACCAGCATGATGGGATTATTTTGACTTTGTTTGTCACCTGTGTCCACTCCAGTCCAATGCAGTCCAAAGGTCACGGGGGTTTTATATTCACTTAATGAGTTTATGCGGCTAAATGCGTTTCCACCTTCCAAACTGTTATGCACTTAAAAAAAAAACACCTGCAGCAAATGAATACACATTTTTCCAGTTGCAACATTTATGCGTTTCCACCTCCTGTTACTTATGTGAATCTTCAAAGTGTGCAAGAAAAGGTGATGGAAACGCAACTAGTCATTATTAATATTTTCAGCGACTATTTTTATCGTGCAAGAGAACGATTTCTTTCATTTATTTAAAACATGTATTCTTACTAGCATCATTTAACTGTGTCTACGGAGTTTTATTGTGAAACATTCCAGTAACATCTCCATGGAGATAAGCAGAATAACCATAAACATTCATAGATGCAAAATTCTCTATCTCTGCCCATTGCTTCAACTCACTTGGCTCAATTCGAATGCTCCTTCGCAAACAAATGAATGGTTTATCTCAAGATATTTATGACATTTATCTGATCTCCTCACCAGAAGAAAAGGATGTAAAAGAGGATGTTTAGAGGTCACTAGAAGCTTATCAGAACCACACAAGTTCACAAATCTAACTGAAATAGGTTAGCCGTTAGCTCAGATGCCAGTTTTGTATGCTAATTATGATCTAATATAAAACACCAAAAGGTTTGCACACTCAACGGTGACTTTAAACGAGACTTTGATCTCACATAAATGCGGTCGATGGGTTGGTACCAGCTGACAGCCTCATAATTATTCATAATTTGACATTTTTGCGGGTTCAATTCTCACCTTAAGCATTGCATACAGCGCCACTGTGTCTTTGTGCAAGGTCATGCATACAAATGTAGTAAAATGAACATAAATGAATGTCCTTAGACTGGAAAACAAAACACTCTAGTATTTAAGTAGTTTCACTTTCTGTATGGCAAATGTGTTAATTCCAGATCTGATTTAGTTTTTCTTAGGATCGAGAAGTTCAAGAGCAGTTCTCCATTTGGATAACTTGCCCCATTTCTACGAGTGGCACTTGAAAATGAAGTCAGATAATCAAGCGTGTCTGATATGGACTGAACAAAGCCTTCGCCTGTTTTAACTGATAGTGAGAAAGTAAGTGTCTTTATTATGGTTTTGTGAATAGCGGTTATAAAATTGAATCACTTTAGATTGACCTTGAAGTCAAAAGCATAGTTATCATTTAAATAAGTAAAATAAAGGTAAAGTTTGTTTTTTTTAAACATAAATAGTGAATCCAAATGGAACACCGCCCCAAAAACAAGTACATATTTTAACCCACATTTCAGCTATAAACCCCATAACAATTGATTGAATTGATGCATGGGGACGTACACACACATATCACATTTCAACATTTCTTCTGTAGTGAGTAGTTTAGCCAGTGCTGCTGTTTGATTTTGGAGGATATGTTCAGAGCACCCCCTGGAGGCTCAGTCCATCCCCACAGAAGACCAGCCCAAACGCGGCCTCACCAGGGAGCATCTCACTGAGGTCTTCAAACCCCCTGTGAGGGACGCTCACTCTGACCCAGTTTGTCCCAAATGAGAAATCGAATACTCCCCACACGCTTTCATCTGGATACACTGCTAAAAAGGATTACATAACATAACCTGTTAAAATGGCTTGAACAGTTTTTTGGGGGGGATAGTTTTGGTAGTGTTATTTACCTGGTACATATAGATCTAGACCATGGATTGTATATATAAATCGACATAGCTAATCTGCTAGCTGCCGCGTTACAAATACTAAGTGAGCATGGGCGCACTTCTGCCTCCATTGGATCGTTATTTTGGTCTTAAAATGTTTATATTAACCCGTTCTACATGATCCTGGGATTTTTACTTCGTTATTGTGTCCATAAATCAAGATATGAACATTATAACAGACAAAGCTGGCGCCGTCTTTCTCCGAGGTCAATCCCGCTAGCGTTAGCAACAGGTTTGACTGACAGCGTTGCTAAGAGCCCGCTCTCTTCTAAACCAGCGGTGCGTGTGGGAAGGGGCAATACCTTTAACAGCCTTGCTCCAGATTGGCTCTTTGGTTGCTATGATACTCGCAGTCGAAATTCCAAATATGGAACTCGGCTCCAAATTCGCCCCTATAACTGCTCTAGCCTCGATGAGCTTCATTTGACTGGAGCCGAACGCTGTGGGTGACGTCACACTCACTTAGTCCACTTCTTTATACAGTCTATGGTCTTGACGAAGGTACTCATATTTTTAAGGGGACTATCTGACCAGTGTCAATATGTTTATGATGTATTTTAAACTAAATTATATAGCAAATGTGTTAATGCACTTATTAATATGTCAACTTAAAGTTATACTATGTAAAGTTTATGGAGGGTCTGCAACGTACTTGTTTCCATGGAGATGTTCTTGCTTTGCCTGGAATTTTTGCACAGTATGGCATTCAGCACATTAATCTTCATGGATCCGAGCAGGTCACATCGCCAGACCAAATTACAGGTCTGATTTATTGAGAGGTAACCCGCTAAAATATGTGTAATCCCATACTGTGGAATGTTTCAGGCAGAGCAATAACATCTTCATGGAGACAAGCAGTTTGTTCACCCACCCACTCACCGGAAAAGTTACATACTGCTCCTTTAATAATAATTAAAACAATATCTTAAAGGAATTCAGGAATGAAATACCACATAAATAGCAACTAGTAAATGTACCTGATCTAATAGTAATGCTAATTCCATGTTAACTCATTGTAATAGATGTAATACCTTTTTTACAGTGTATAGGGTAGTCCTGCAGATATCCTTGTTATTGAACTCTGTAGATTGTCCACTAGGGGGAGCTCAGGCACTGCACAACATGCAACAGAAACCATTTGGGAGTCATAGAAAGCAGAGGAAGTGCAGATGATGCGGGTGGAGGAGATGGGACCTATTTAAATGTGTCTTTTGCACCATTTGAATGTATTTATTGAACTCTTTCATTTGAATCATTTGGGCCTATGCCAGCCGTGACTCTGCATACAGATCCTGCTGCAGTATTATAAGCCCAGCGGGGGAAACATACGCTACTTTACATTTATGAACAAAAATATGAGGCAAAGTGAAAAAGACAGCAACAAGATGAAATGTTTGGGAGGAAACACAGATCTGATTTGAATACTAGTTTTATGAAAAAGGCGGTGATTTTTTTACCAAATACATGGTTCTGTGTATTTTTGAGTTAGAATATATTTTGGCAATGTCTTTGTCAACTATCAGTGGGTTTCAAAATGATCTCAAATTTAAGACCGTTGCCATTGCTAGTAACATTTCAAATCAAAATATGGTATCTTTTGAATGGTGAGCTGTCCGCAAACTAGTACCATTTAACAGCAAGCTGAATGAGTGTAGTATTTTAGGGTAGGTGTACATACAGTGTTAGCATAGTAGCATTACAGCTTGACCTATGAAACTGTGCTCCCACTTCACCGTTGCCATGGTACCAGAACTTTAAGTGGGAAGTGTTCAACAGATGAAGTAGTTTTGAGCTACATAAGCCTTCTATGACTGTCCAGGATGCACGGCCATGCCCCCTTCTCTTCAGCTCTAACCCTGGAGCTGTCAGTGTAATTTAGATTGATAGAGACTTGTGTTCTGCAAGCAGAGAGCAAAAAGAGGCAATGCCCGAGGGGTTAAAACTCCCTGTTCTCTCTTCCAAAAGTTGTACCCATCTTTTGATATGTTTTTTTTAATCCAAATTACTGTGGCTGATCTGATCAAGAATAAATCTTTTTAATTTTTCCAAATTTCACTGTTTGCATTTTTGTACAACCAACTGGATTCAAGCCTTTTTCTGTGACCTTGCTGTTGTTCAGACCTTAAGGATGCTACAAAGGCGTTTTCTTCTGTTCCTCTGCAAAGAGGATACAGCGTTCCTTCAGCCTCATGTTGCCTGAGCCCGGAGCTATTATTTAGATAAGTAGTTCGCAAACTTTTTTTCTGGCAACCCACTTTTTCTAATTGGTCACCTCTCATGACCCAACATCTCAGTTGGCAGATGGGGCCACTAGAACTAGTGATCTTTTAAGCTGGTTTCTGTTATAACCTTAGCTGTGTTGCAATAATTGTAAAAATATAACATCAGTAATTTGTCAAATTCATCAAAAATGTTTGTCAAAGCCACAGCTTCAAAGCTGACAACAGTAACCAGTTTCCAGATCTCATTGCACTACTTTTGGAGCTAGAATTCCTGTCCTTAAGTTTCCTCTCTTCTTAACAAACGAGGTTACTAAACTTTTATAACAATGAAAATATTATCTATATATGTTCCCATTGTTTTGCTATTTAATTTATGTGATTCAACCAGAAGATTCAGCTGCGAAGTTTCTAGTTGGACCCGGACCTGACATCATCATTTAACACCTCCTTAGGCAAAGCAATTATATCTCCATGGAGACTAGCAGTTTGCAGACCCCCCACCAGAAGAGTTACATAGTGTAACTTTTAATTTTCACAAAAAAAAAAGAAAAATCAGTTTAAACACATTAGACTCCCAACCATCATCAAGTTTCAATTAGAAATGCAGTCATTCACTTTGTTTCCATGGAATGCTTGTCGTCCATTTTGTCCCACTTAAGGAAATGTGGCCCTTTCCTGCAGCATCAAACTAATCGTGCTTTCACTCAAGGGTGTAGCACAAAATGCTGGGCCCTGAGCACAAACCATCTTGGCGGGCCCACATTATATGATCTCTATATGAAAAATGCGCATTACAGACTTTCTGAGGGCCCTTCTCTGCACTGGGCCCCGGATAAACAGTACCATTTACCCCCCCAGTCTGATGCCCCTGCTTTCACGCGCGGAGTCCATATCTTTTTTTTATCTTTTTTTCAATCGCAGAGTGTGTGCTGCAGAGGCATCCACCCATATGGCCCAGGCTTGGCCAAAGAACTTTTGATGTTATTTATTTGCATTCATTTACTGACTGATAGACCATGGGATATTTGATTATTTATCTATTTATCTGTCATCGATCTGTATGTTTATTTTTTGCTGACACTTCAGATTTTATAATTATTAAAATGAGAAGCCCACAATGGAAATGTACAGGTATATTCACATGGGCCAAACAGAAACATACTAAAGTTGTAAAAAGAGACTTAGGGCTAAATACTGCAGTTGAGTCTTATGCAATAAACGCTGGGTTTCTTAAATAAATGACATTTGGACAAAAGCTTCATGTTACTCACTGTTTTCCTATTACTAAATGGGGGCACGGACTAACAAGGTAAAAGACCTAGCCTACAAACAGAAACTGTAAACAATAGGTGTGTTAGTTTCAGTGTAGTTAGCTCCTCCCTCTTAATCTGACCAGAACCGAAGAAACGAATTTTTCTTTTACTATGGATCATACCTGGAGACTGAAGGATAACACAGGCAAGGCAAAACAAAAAATATGGGAAATATGTCAAATGAGCAAGTAATTTATGAATAAAATAGTAGTTGGTAATGACATTTCTACATTAGATGAACTGTTTTGGAGAAGTTATGAGTGGTACTTGGGAGAACAATGCGTGGTGTCCACATTTATATTTAAGTTTATCAAACATCAAGTAAGTGACGTGCCATCCATCAACACGCATCAGTTTCTGCTCGGGCCAGTGCATATTGATGTTGTGTCCTTAGGCAAAACACTTCACCCACCTTGCCTATTACGCCTCGTCGGTGTAGCTGATGGCACAGATTTGCAGCCCCGTAGGTCTGTCACGATAACACATTTTGAAGCACAATATATTGGTTCAGAGAAATATTGCAATAAACGATAATATTGACATTGACTTATGCCACTGACACAAAGCAGGACTATCCCAGTAAACCTATTTTTAAATATACTGTATCATTAAAAGCATGAGCTGCAACAAATACCTAGCAGAATGAACCAATAATTAGCCATAGAAGTTATTTAATCAACCCTCTACAGGTCAGATCTTATCGTAGTACATGAAGATGGCTAAAATCTTCCCACTTTTGCAAAAACATTGTATACACGATGAATACTGAACATATATTGTTCCAGCTTTCAAATATTGAACGGTAAGTTGATATTGTAATTATAGTGACAGGCCTAAAGCTCTGTCTATCCGAGGGCATCTGAGCAACAGTAGCTTCTCCACATCCAGGTGTGGAGTCACGGGCGGGGCCAGACATTTTTGGTTGGAGGAGATAAGGGGTTCTAAGGTTTTCAATGTGGGTGCTCACTTAACATGTTAATATAGAGCCTATTAACAATGGATCGTACCCCCACCCCCCTACCATGTTTGTAGGTTATAAACAAGTTTAGCCCCTGTAGTGATTTACAAAACCTAACATGGAATTATTTAATTTTTATTGTAGTCTCATTTTGAACACTGTGGTTGCTATTTGAACATTTGTTGTCGAGTTTGGATGTGTTGTGAAAGTGGGGCAAAAATCTTTGGGGGAGCATTGGCCATTCTAGGGGAGGCTAGAGCCCCCTCAAGGCCCCCCCCCCTGGCACCGCCCCTGTGTGGAGTGAAAGAATAATGCGATGTCAGGTGTCTTTCAGTGTCCAAAAAAGCGCTATAAAAAATGTAATTTATTTCTCAATTATCTTACGAAGGGTAAATCATAGAAGAAAAAATGTATGGCTGGGGGCAGAAGAAAAGTTGTTGAACACCACTCGAAAACCTCCATACCTGATTCAAATGAAATAAAACAAGTAACAACCTACATTATGCTAAACTGCCTTCTTTTTGTTTCCTTGTCCTTGTGCGCTACATTAACACTGGTCATTTTGTCGTACACCACAAAGCTGTTAGTTTAAACTTCACCATTCCCATTCCAATAGTTGCAATGCTCAAATTTCCTTCACTCTACATCTAAATTAACTTAAGAACGTACACTCCGTTCCTTTGCCTACACAATGAGCGTAGTCCTGATGTTAAGACGTTTGCTATGAAACTAAAAGCCTGCTATACAAACCAATCATTTTACCACTTGACTTTGACCTTGGGAGGCAATATATCCGTGACCTCTATCCGTGACCTCTTTGAAACAACTTCAACTTTATCATTGCTGTTAAGAAAATCATTGTTTTCAAACCAGGATAGCAACAGCCTTTGATATAGCTAACGTATTGTTGTGCTTCTCCGGACATAGCCACTGAATACCAATTGTCCAGAAGTTTAGACCTAAGACGACAGGTGTGAAATAGCCTCCGGTCTAGTCTGCGACATCAACACAGCACTATACCAGTAAAATCAAATTCTACCAAACAGTTCCCTTTAGTTTAGACAACACTCGCAATTGTTCTCTGCCTGAATATCTCTGGTTTCACATCTCCACGGTGATCAAAACGTAGATAAAGCACCAACTCAAATACCTAATAGTTTTACCAATTATGTCTGAGTTTTTTGTCTAGCACGGTTTGTAATCCCACATCTCACGCAGCAAAGGGATTATAGCCTTGTATTGTTCAAATGAATTGAATTTGTTGTTGCGTTGGTGTTTTGCATAAACTAAAGAGGTAAAGCTTGTGGATAACAGAAGCTTTAATCACTTTAAACTGTAAAAAGACAACATGGTGGAAAAGTGGGAGGCAGTATCAAGTCACAACAAGGTAAACGTTTGATTCCTGAGGTATACTACCACCAAAAAATTTGGAGATGCTTTTTAATGATTTTTTTTTTTTTTTTTTTTCCATAACTATTTAGATTGACTAACATTATGAATGGTTCACTGAGGTTCATCTGGTCTTTTGTTAATGTATTTTAATAGATTATTTTCCCTAGCAGTCTTCCTCAGAGTGGTCACAGGTTTTGGCGCTGTCTTCCTACCGGTGGAGGCAGGACCACAGCGCCATCTGGAGTCTGACTTCTTCAGGACACCATCCCAGGTGTGTGAGAGTAAAAAGCCCTCTCGTCCCGGTTTATAGTCCCGTGGGCTCGTTTCCATATTTCAATTGCCTCCTTAATCCAGCAACGATGTGGAAATGTGCCCATGGGACTTTAAACCAGGACGAGGGGGCTTTTTTACTCTCACACATCTGGGATACTGTCCTGAAGAAGTTGGACTGCAGATGGCGCTGTCTTCCTACCGGTGGAGGCAGGACGAAACCTCTTTAAATCAACTTACCAGACACATCACAGCAACATTACGTGACCTGAGGAAGACCGCAAGTGAGCAGTCAAAACTGTCAGGTATGAAAACAAACTAAACCTTGGTCTGGAAAAATCTATCTAAATACATTATGAATGAACGTGTTGTAAATAGTGTTAAATAACTCACAGCATGTTTCATATTTGTGATGAGACACAGCTGTGAAGTGAAAACCAGTTCAGGAGACTTCATCATGAAGCTCACTGAGAGAAGGCCAAGGGTTTGCAGTGCTGTCAACAAAGCAAAGGGTGGCTGCTTTGACGAATATGAATCTAAAATGTAAATAATTAAACTTTTTTTTCCCTTTGCTGCATTAAGTTGTAAACTAACAGAAAGCACTAAACATGGATTTTTAACAAAGGAATAAGGAGTGCCCAAACTTTTGACTGGTAGGTCTTTCTGTTAAAGTACTTTGCCATTTACCTTATATATCTTGAGGGTTGTTTTTTTTTTTTTTTTCAATTACAGGGTGTTTTTATTGCTAACATTGAAAAAAACATGCTGTGACTGGGCTTGCCTCTCCACAATTCTGACCTGTAACTTGGCCAGGCAGCTACAAATACTTGTCTCCATGGAGATAGATATGTTTAATGCTACAATGTACAACATAAAACAATAACATCTCCATAGAGACAAGCAGATGACATGTCCACCAGAAAAGTTACACAGTGCAACTTTAATGACCCTATATTGTTGTTATAATGTTGTTACCTCATTAAAAACAGACCTGGAGTTGTGTTTTGTTTCATTCACACATGTTTGAGTAATCCTTTATTATTAGTCTCTACATCTCCAAAGCTCAAAATGCTCTGTTCCACCTTGTGATGAAGCAGTAATTTTCAAGTTAGCACCTACCTTTGCTTCGTTAGTTAGTTTAGTTAGTTAGTTAGTTCAGTAGAAATTGGCAATTCCAGGGCTGAAATTATCAAAATGATTCTAGTGAAGGTATGTGGAGTTTAATAACACAGTGGAGCACTTCCTGTATTACCACATGACATCACAAGGTGGAACAGAGTGTTTTCTGTTTGAGAGAACTCAGTCTAAATATGCAGGGTTTGTGTGTTCAACATGTGTGAATGAAACAAAACACAACTCCAGGCATGATTTTGATGAGGAAACAGCATTATGACATAAGAGAAATTAATATGAAACTATATGTGCTGTGCTTTGTTTATCTACTCATTGGTATAGACTTCAATGAGGCTTTTGTCCTCTGTAGCTATTGTGGATCAAATATCTCTCTGTGAGTATATGAGTGGATATCCCAGTGTGTCTATGGTGTGATGGTGCCGTAATGGACCCATTGGACAAAAGCCAGAGCGGAGTCATTCGTGGGTGAGCTTCGGTGATGGACAGTAAGTGAATCCCTTCTCAGGCTCTTATACGGTAGAGCCTGTCTATTTGAACGGGTTTACCCAAAGGACTAGTCAGTGGTAACTTCTGCGTGTGTGGTTATGTGTTTGGAAAGGCTATTAGTTATTGTCAGTGGTGAGGAATTCAATTTTAAAACCATAAGCAACAAGCACTACTCTAATTATCTCACAAAACAGCATTTAGGTACTTTGAGCCAGCCCAGGACCAACTAGGACCAAAGTACTTCAAATGGATACCGACTACTAAAGACTAGAGCATCCCAGGAGAGCTGCAGTTTTGGAGGTCTTCTAATGCAGCTGGTAAACCCTCACAAATCAGGCTTAACAAACTTCTATCAGACACATTTTAAGCTTTCCTGTCATTTACTCTCATCCCTGGAATTGCCCGTCTCTACTGAACTAAAGGGAAAAGGAAGGTGCTTACTTAAAAATTACCGCTTCATGGCATCACGAGAAGGAACATGTGTGAATGACACAAAACATGTATGTTTCTGACAAAATTCTAATGTCTTCATGACTTAAAGCTCACAAGCAGCAATTTTGCATAATATAAGACCTTTCAATTTCATTATATTTTTAATTAAGAACTTATAAATAATAACACTTATGAATGTGTATATCTATTTCCTCTTTTGTTATAACTTGACACACTATTATTGGTAAAAAATTAATACAAATTTATCGGGTACCGACTACGGGAGTCTGACATCACCCATAGCATTTGGCTTCAGTCAAATGAAGCTCATCGAGGCTAGAGCAGTTACAGGGCCAAGTTTGGAGCTGAGTTCCATATTTGGAATTCCGACCACAAGTATCATAGCGACCAAAGAGCCAATCCGAAGCCAGGCTGTTGAAGGTAACTCCCCTTCATGCCCACACCGCTGAGCAGGGAGCGGGCGCTTATCAACGCTGTCAATCAAACCCGTTGCTAACACTAGACCTCGGGGAAAAAAGGCACCTGAGTTATCTGTTATTAATGTTCATATCTTAATTTACGGACAAAATAGCAAAATAAAAATAGCAGGATCATGTAGAGCGGGTTAATACGAACATTTTAAGACCAAAATGACGAGTCTGACAGCAGCATTTACGGCGAGAGTGGAGACAGTTTTTCAATAGAAAGTGAATCGATGTGAGTCGATGGAGCCGGAAACGCGCCCATGCTCACTTCCTATTTGGAACGCAGCGTCTAGCAGGTTGGCTGTGTACATTTATATATACAGTCTGTATTAAACTGTCAACTCTGTAGAGCTAGGGCAGATGCTTAATCCTCTGTGCCACTGTAATTTGAGTTTAACTCCTTGTTTTTTTTGGCAAATTGAATATAACAAACACCAACTACAAAAAAGTCACTTGCATAATCCATCAATGTCAGTTTTGTCCCTTCCAATAAGACACAATAAGGCCATTAGACTTGTAACATGAAGTCTCCAGCATCACTACAGAGAGATAATGTGGAGTCAGTCTGACGCATGGTTTACACAGAGAGCCTGTTTAAAAAGAGGACAATACAAACGAGTGGTGTACCATAGTGCAGAAGAGGCACAGTCACAGCCATTCTAATCCCCATGAGTCACTGTGTATCTGGGGACTATACTGGCATCGAAGACATGCAGACTAAACAGAAGCAAGAGAAAGGGAGGGATAGAGACAGAGAGGGAGGCATAGAGAAAGGGAAGAGGAAGATACTGGGGGTGACTGGGGACTGTGACGGTGACATGCAGACTAAACAGAGGAGTCAGATGGGAAAAAGAAGGTGAGGGAGGGATGGGGGGGCAGGGTTGGGGAGATAGAGAGAGATGGGTGAGAAAGAGAAAGGGAGGGAAAAAAATGAGAAAGCGTCAACGAGAGAGAAAGAGATGTCGTACCGGTAACGTCGACATGCTGTCAAACAGGAGCATCAGATGGGAGAAGGAGAGGGATGGAGATAGAGGGAAATCGGTAGACGTAGGGTGGGAAGGAGAGGCAGGGAAAAAGAGGGTGATAAAGGGATGTAAGGAAGGGAATGAGAAAGAGAGAATGGAGAGAGATGACTTGGAGGAGGTGGTAGTAGTTCCATCCCACGCATAAACTTGGACTAGATCAGGACTGAACCAATGAGTGGAGAGTAGGAGTCGCAATGGGAAGGAAAGAGAGAGAGATAAAATGGAGAAAGAGGGATGAAGATGGACAGATGGATAAAGAGAGAGAGAGAGACGAGACGGAGAGAGACAGGACTTGGAGCAGGTGGTATAGTTGTTTCACACATGCAAAAACTTGGACTAGAGCAGAACTAAACCAGGACTAGAACAGGGCCAAAAGCGAGAAGGAGTGGAAATAAAAACAGAGAGAGGGAAAGA
>KN474872.1:51217-74473 GCA_000787095.1 Periophthalmodon schlosseri
TGAGGATGGACATATGGATAGTGAGAGAGAAGGTTACAGTTAAAGGGAGCGAGAAAGGGAGAGCGGATACAGATGACTTGGAACCGGTAGTATAGTGGTTCCGTCCCATGCATAACAATGAGAGTCCTGGCGGTTAGCATTAGCATTAGCCTCAGGAGCCAGAGCCAAACACAAGCGATGGCATTGATAGTGTTTATACTGGACCTGGTTCAACCCATGTGTGCCCCCCGAACTGCTGAGGCTCATCGTCTCCTCTGCGCTGGGAGCCAAGTCCAGATCTGAGTTGTTAGCATAGAGCTACAGTGTTCCTGCTGTTTGGAGAGGAGGGTTATAGAAGGGGCACCTGCCAGAACGAGAGCCCAAAGAAGAATGAAGCTCATCAATGGAAAAAAAAAAATGAAAGAAAAAAATATACACTACATTCAAATGGGACTCAATTTGGACAGGACAAAACCAAGACTGGACCAAGTTTAGACTAGGACTAAGCCTAGAACAGGATCAGGACTAAACTGAGATCCACCCAGGAACAAACCAGGACAAATGTGAATAGTCTTAGTGTTAATTCTAACTTAATGATTTTTATAATGATTAACTTATTCACAAATGTTTGGCAGTGACAGTGCAAATTTAATATTTGAATTCAGAATTTTATATCAGCAAGAATGAATCCAAAGATGGAGGGTAAAACAAATACTGTTCAAATACTTTAGTGAATAACTTGCATATTCAATTTTACATTACATAAAGCAGTACCAGTAGCTCTCCACCCCCTTCCAAGTAGCTTGCCAAGAGATTTCTGAATTATGAGTATTGTGCTGGATAACTAAAATTTGATTAATTAAATGACTATAGTAAATGTATAATTTTGATGGTCCAATGAGTTTCATCTGGTCTTCTGATAATTTATTTTAATAGATTATTTTTTTCAGACCAAGGTTTAGTTTGTTTTCATGTCTGACAGTTTCGACTGCTCACTAGCGGTTTTCCTCAGAGTGGTCACATGATGTTGCTGTGATGTTTACGGTCAGCTGATTTAAACAGTTTGTGCTGTCTTGGAGGCAGGACGGAAACGTGCCCAGGGGACTTTAAACCAGGACAAGGGAGCCTTTTTACTCGCGCACACCTGGGATACTGTCCTGAAGAAGTCGGACTGCAGATAGAGTTGTCATCAGATAAAACCTGTTTAAATCAGCTGACTGGACACATCACAGCAACATCACAAGACCACTCTGAAGAAGACCGCTAGTGAGCAGTCGAAACTGTCAGGTATGAAAACAAACTAAACCTTAAAAAAGTACAATTTTAATGCAAACTTTGTGTACTAATAAAACGATAATGGTTTATGTTTTGTAGGCATCTAACTGTACCCCATCAAAGCCTTGCTGTGACTTTTATATATACTCAATTTCTTGCTACCACTAAAATAAGCTCTTTGGCATATTTGTTTTGTAACAGTAGCTCACCGAAGGAAAGAGGTTGGAGACCCCTGACATACAGTAAAACTTTTTTTTCAAGAATAAATTGCAAATGTTTGACTTATTTTGCAAATTGAATTCACTAATGTACTTTAAATATCATTGAAATGTGTACATGAAGCATATTGGTCTTAAATAAATAAAGAAGAGTAAATTTAGAATGTTAAGAATGAAGGAGAAAGTAATTTTCCCCATAGATCGTGCAGAAAATATTCCTTACTGTTCCCCATCTTCATTAAATGGTAAATGGTCATAGTCAATTTTTTATATAGCGCTATAGGCACTCAAAGCGCTTTACATCAAGGAACCACTCACCTATTCATACACCAGCGTGCGCGGACACCGGGGGCAAGGTGAGTTAAGTGTCTTGCCCAAAGACACAACGACAGTATTCATCTGTGAGAGCTGGAATCGCACCGCCAACCTGTGGATCAGTGGACAAACACTCGACCAACTGAGCTACTGTCACCCGTTAAATATTAAACTTAAGTTACTGGGATGTTATTTGAACCCCAGCGATAAATCGGAATCTGGTGTTGACGTTCATAAATCGACAAAGAAGAAAACAAAAAAAGGAGTATGAATATAATAATCCTGGAATAGTCTTGAACCAAACAAAGTCATAGAAATCCTTTGGCTGACCTGTGGTAGTGTAGGCAGTAGAGATGATGGCAGTGACACTGTTTACGTCGGTGTGTCCTCACCTCCCTGTGCCCTCAGCTCACTGTTTCCTCTGCCTGTGTCTGTCTCTGCAGCGCCGGCCTCTCCGCACAGCTCAACAGTCCTGCTTCAGACGTCTGTGAGAGAGTTTGTGACACAAGTTCATACAGAGAGCACCGCAATACGGCTTCGTTTCAAAACAAGTACTGCGCGCACCGCTATATGGCTCATTCGTAGAGCAGCGGTGCACATGCAGGTTTACAGTCATTCTTGGCGTTACTGTAGATGTGCAGTCACCCCGCTTGCTCATACACAACATTAAAGCTTCACTCTGTAACTTTTGTTGTAGAGGTCCACCGTTGCTTGTCTTCACTGATTTTTGTTCCCTTCGTTTGGCCTCAATCTTATCTGTCTTACACTTATAAAAATAAATAAATACCTTGAAAAGTACGCATTCTTACAGTGATTAGGCTCAGGTCTCCTTGAATCTGTAATTAGTGGCGTCACCTGTTTGTCTCTTTAAAGATAGACCATGTTTAACGCCATACTGTGGAACATTACAGGCAAAGAAACAACATCTCCATGGAGACAAGCAAGTGGTGAACGCTCAAACAAAAAAGTTACATATTAGTGCGCATTCACAACAGTCTATAGTATCTTTTTGGCACTTCATCTCTAAAATTTGATTATACTTTATTAAAAGTAGTTAAACCTGTGGCAGAATTCTTCTTATATTTTTAGGACACGACAACATCATTCATCTGTGGGAGCTGGAATCACACTACCAACCTGCGGGCCTGCGGATCTGTCCACTCAACCGACGATGTTCATGTCGAGAGCGGGATTTGAACCGCCAACCTTCAGATCAGTTGACAAACGCTCTACCAACTGAGCTGCTGCCGCCAAGGATTAGAGAAATTCTTGTATACATTTGGGTCTCTACAAAACACAACTAACTAATAGTCGGTTAGAACACGACTTTGTAACGTTAATTATTTCTTTAATCCTGAACTCAACTCGTTTCATTCCGCCACAGATGCCCCGTATTGACATCTGACATGATTGCACATTGTTTGCTTGTGAACCGCAGTGTTTACAGCGTTCCATTTGGGCGCACAACTGAAGCTGTCACTTTCAAACAATAACAACAAAGAGGACGTGTCATGGCGTCTTGGAAACTCTTCTAGTTGCAGCCATTGTTCAGCGAGAATCAAATAAATGAGCACACGGCCCAGATAGAACTGTTGCAGCATTATTGCTTTGTGGGAATATACAAAAGAGTTCTTAATGAAGTTTGCAATGTATACACCTGTGCGTTATGAAGACACGGTAGTTTAATTACCTCCATTCACTTGTATTGTGTATCTAAAGGCATGTTCTAAGCCATGTGCTCACTTGAAGGCGCTGTACCGGATTTTAATTGCCTAAAACATGAAGAAACAGAGCCAGTTCATTTTAAATTGTTTGCAGTTGTCCAAAGTTATTCCTCACTTTGTTAATGCAGTCTGAGCATCCTGATTATTCACCACAATGAGTTTATAAGAGCTTTTCACGACTTTCAGAGGCCAGAGCGGATTTCTGTCATCGCGATAGTGCTAATAACATCTAGCATGCTAATAGTGCACCAGTGTTAGTTCCTGCATGGTTCGAGGACGATAAAACGGTGTATAATATGCACAATATGCAAACAGCACACAGCAGTCTTATTTTAATGATCTTACATATCTGTAATAGGACAAAACTATTTTTTTGTCTTTATTACATTAAGAAAGGTTCAACTGTTTAATTTATGGTATATTTTAAATATTACAACACAACTATCTACAATGTTAAGGTAAGATTATTATTTTTATATGTAGAACACCTCAGTTTGTGGTGTTTTATGCCTCAAAATTTGCATTAGCATTTGCATTGACACACAAACATCTCTCTTTCTACGGTGAAGTATTCATTTTATTTGTGTAGTTAACATCCACCCGCAGCTCCCTCTCCACTGCTTGATCTTTAAATATTTATTTATTTTATAGAGTTACATTAGGACAGGAACAAGTGATGCTAACAGTGAGGTTGCTGGGTGCTACTACTACTGCAGTACTACTGTACTTAAGAAACGTTGTAACTGTTAAATTGGAGGTCGCAGTCAGGCCGTATCATTTTGAATATGCACGAGCTTGTTGCGTCTTAAGAGCTAAGCATTGCTGGGTCTGGTTAGTACTTGGATGGGAGACGACTGGGTGCCACAGTAGGACAGCAAAGGCTCAAGTGCATACTGCCATTGTGTCCTTAGGCAAGACACTGCACCCACGTTGCCTCCAGTAATAGCAAGATAATAGAAGTGGCAGTTAGTGGCAATAGTTGGTAGTATAATACACAAAGAAACCTCCACTGTAGTACTTTACTACATTTTTTTGACTTGAGAAGGCCTTCCTTAATTATACCAATCAGAAGCAGATGAAGTGAGTCAAGATTTTGGACATTTACCAGAGGGTTTCTGGTTAGATTCCTTGTGCAGTGTTGTGTGTTAGCGGTGCATCTTGGTGTTAATGAACCAGGCGGTTGGCTTTCATCACCAATTCACACCCTGCCTTTAGATGACAGGTTCATCCACACTCTACTCTGTACAGGCGCAAGCCATTAATGAGTACACTTTGTATGCCACTCAACACCGCCGCTGGAGTTCATTATGCAGTACTGATAGTAGTAATAGTAGTAGAAGCAGTAGCAGTCGGGGGCTTACCTTGAGACATGTAAACAAACAAAGCAAGAATTACCACATGACGTTAGCGCGTTTAATAAAGCCAAGCTAATTATCCGAGTGCCTCTGATGCGGAACGCACAATTCATAGTCGAGTGTAGCAAGTTTAACCAATTAGCATAACTTCATGTGCGTCAGTGAGTTTGAAGAAATGCATGTAAATTTCATCTCAATAATGCCAACATTTAGTAATTAATAACTTTTTTTTTTGTCTGGCATGTTTCAAAGGCTATAGAAAATGTCACAACTTGCATGCATTTATTTTTAATTAATTGCATTTTTAAAATTTATTTGTAATTTTTTAATTTGTGTTTTTTACAGCGGTAACTTCTCATGATGCATTAAAAAAATACAATAAAATAAAATGCTTGGGACCAAATTTTTAAGTAAACTGCTGTCTTGTTTCGACCTTTGACCTTTATAGTAATAGTTTAAGGGGCTGTACCAGATTTATTTTCAGAACTTCCTGATTATCACACAATACAACACTTTATAATTAGATGCAGACAGCAAACTGTAGTCTTATTTTGACTTAAAGAGCTGCTTATAAAATATATCTGTACTAGGGCAACTTCTGTACATTTTCTCAAATACATGAAAAAAAAATCAGGTACAGTCTCTTTAAAATAGTATATATTTCACTCTTGTTCTCCTATAAGCTCTAGCAAGGGACAAAAATGAAAAAAAACATCCTTGCTTTTCATACTCCCAAGTAATTATGATGTTATTTGGCTTTATAATTCAGTGTTTTGCTTCATTCCCTTCACCTGTACATTCACACAGACTCTAGTACAAGAAATTGCTGCTCTGGGCCATGTATGGGAGATGTAAACACATTAAACTTTAAATGCCAAAACATAGGAGCTGCATAGTTTACCTTATCATGACACAAAGGTAACAATGGGCAGGGGTTACAATTGCTTATAGTTTTAGCCAAAGGTGGAGACTTGCAAGTCGGGACTTGGACTCGAGTCAGACTTGAGTTATTATTTTGATGACTTGAGATTTGACTTGATAAAAAGGACTCGAAAAAAGGACTTGAAACTCGTCTTGGACTTGATGCTTTTCCTCAAAAAAAAAAAAAAAAATTATGATACTTTCAGTTCTTAAATTTACAGGAACAAACTGGAAAACGCCCCTCCCCTTTTTCTCGATTTGTTACGAGGGATGTAACAGTAACTGAAAACCTGTGATATCGTATCGTCAAATGTCTCACAATAACACTGGAGGTTGTCATATTAAATTGGATTACAAGCTCTCTCACTTAAATGCAACAGGAAATGACATAGACCATGATCCTTTGCTCCATTTCAGTGCAGACTACATGAAAAAATAACTGTTATTAAGCAAGCCTACTTTTAAATGAAATCTCTAAAAAGGAAAAAAAAAAAGAGATTTGGACCCTGTTACATCACTATTTGTTACCATGACTATTTTAAAGTAGTGCAATTTAGTTTAAAAATCACATGAACTGGAAAAAATACAAGGACTTGACTCAGACTTGCCTGTCTCTGACTTGGGACTTGACTCGGACTTGAGGGCAAAGACTGGCGACTTACTTGAGACTTGCAAAAGAACGACTTGGTCCTGCCTCTGGTTTTAACAATTAAAGGTACACTGTGTAACTTTTCCGGTGGGGGTCTTCCATATTCTTGTCTTCATGGAGATGTTATTCCTTGCATAGTAAACATTTGTTTCATTGCTCAAAAATACCTTGAAAATACTTCTTCGTGGAAATGACCTGTATTGGCTTAGTGGCATCACCTGCTTTTTATTATTGAAATCGATATGTTTAATGCCACACTGTGGAACATTCCGGGCAAAGCAATAACCGCTCTCTATTGAGACAAGCATATGGTTGACCCTCCTCCCTGGCTTGGATTTCATAATACACTTTACAATTCCAAATAGGAAGTGAGCGTGGGCACATTTCCGGCACCATCGACTTCACTTTTTTATTGAAAAGCTGCCCCTCTCTACATAACTGCTGCTGTCAGGCTCAACATTTTGCTCTTAAAATGTTCGTATACATCTGCTTTACATGATTCTGGTTCTTTATTTAGCTATTGTCCACAAATCAAGATATGAACATTCATAACAGACAAATCAGGTGCCTTCGTTTCCTGGGGTCGTTCTCGCTAGCGTTAGCAACAGGTTTGTTTGACAGCGTTGCGAAGCGCCCGCCCTCTGCTAAACCAGAGGTGCAGGCGGGAAGGAGCATCACCTCCAACAGCCTCGCTCCGGATTGGCTCGTTGGTTGCTATGATACTTGCAGCCGGAATTCCAAATAAGAAATTCGGCTCCAAATTCGCCCCATAACTGCTAGCCTCCAGAAGTTTCATTTGGCTGGAGTCCACGCTAAAGGTGACGTCACACTCGAATTTCTCAAAGGCCATGGGCAAAACTATTATTACCTTTATAATATCCAGAGTCCAGATGGGAAAGTGAAGTTCCATCCTCGTATGAGAGCTGAGCCTGTACGACACTGGATTTGTGCTTTTAATTAGACTCTGAAAAAGTGTGGACTATATTACAAATGTCAGATGAGTCACAGGCATTGTACTACAACGCCGGAACATAAATCACACTGTACCGGGAGTTTTTTTTTTTTTTTCCTTCCTGATCTGTCAAATAAGAACGGTTTCTTTTGAGCGTTGACAGCTGCGATAAGCCGTCACAGCGTCTTTAAGAGTTACATCAGCACCTGCCTGGCTCTAGCAGCAGATATCAGGCCAAAGTTAATATTTATGTCTGATACCTGTCACTTTGAATGGGGTTTGAAGCATAAAGGCAGCTCAGCCATATTTTTACATCAGTTGTCATGTAAAACAGCAGATTTATTTAACCTTATACGTCCATTACTTGGAAAGGGAGAAGCGTAATTATCGTTATATATGTCTAAAGGTTCTATATTATACACAATATTTACTCTTGTGAGCTTTAAGCCATGTTATACAACATTGTAATATAGATCAGCAAATAGCGTAATATGGGCCCTTTAAACTATCAAGATGTGTTACGTATCTAGTTGAAGAGTGTGATACATCTACAGTCCTATATGGTGTATAGTTTATGGGAATCATAAGAACCAAGTCTAATAAACATGATATGGAGCAGTCGTAAAGTATTCACCCTCTGACCCAAAGGTTGGCAGTCCAGTCCAAGCTCTGAACAGTGCATAGCCTACAGCTGTTGTGTTCAGGATACACTATACTATGAATAATTCAAGCAAGCAAAAAACACTTCTTTTTCTCTTTTTTTTTTATTGTTTTATTGAAATAAGGCAGTATAATCACATACAAAAACATATAACAGCCAGGTTTTCCCAGGAGAATTCTATTCGGGTTGGGGTCGGCCATGTTGCGAGGCTGGTTTTCCACACAGAGACAGCAGAGGGAGACACAATTACAATTTAATAATTTGGTAATGAACTTTTATACACACACCTGTACCTGTTTTTTATGTTTTATATGGACTTATATACATATTTGTTTTTTTCTGTTTATATTCTTTTTAAACAAGACACCCAAGAAAAAGAGAACCCACATGCCCTCATTAGGTTCCCCTGTATAAATAAAGATAAAGATGCTTCAAACACCCCAAAAAATACATATTTAACCATTACAGGGACTTACAAAGATGTTTAGTAAGGTAAAAATGTCACTGCTTCAATAGTATTGTAAGTCATGTCTGTTTACTCGTTCGCTGGAAGATGCTTTTTAACATTTACATACAGAACTGAAGCCAATGCAGTGCCCGTGAAAGTTGTCCGTTCAAAAATCCAACAGAGCCTTGCAGTTATAGCCACTTCAAACAGTTATAGCAGCAGCAGCAGAAGGGTTAACAAACAGTGAACTCATAGGTCTGTCTTTGATATAAGTCAAAGCACCTGTCCAACAGAAGTAGAATAGAAGCCCATACAGCTCACCAGACTCATTCTCATCTCAACGCTTGAGTTAGCTTCACAACAAAGCATTGATCTGTAGCCTGTAGTCTGTTAAAGTAGTTGTGTAGCTTCTTAGTTCACTCAGTGTTAGTCACACGGTCCGAAAGTCATCCAAGCGATCGAACGGACGGTAGCTATGTTTACAGTGGGGCAAAAAAATATTTAGTCAGCCACCAATTGTGCAAGTTCTCCCACTTAAAAAGATGAGAGAAGCCTGTAATTTTCATCATATGTACACTTCAACTATAAAAAAACTTTTAAAAAATCCAGAAAATCGCATTGTCTGATTTTTAAAGAATTATTTGCAAATTATGGTGGAAAATTTGGTCAGTAACACAAATTCATCTCAATACTTTGTTATATACCCTTTGTTGGCAATGACAGAGGTCAAATGTTTTCTGTAAGTCTCCACAAGGTTTTCACACACTGCTGCTGGTAGTTTGGTCCATTCCTCCTGCAGATCTCCTCTAGAGCAGTGAGGTTTTGGGGCTGTCGCTGGGCAACACGGACTTTCAACTCCCTCCAAAGATTTTCTATAGGGTTGAGATCTGGAGACTGGCTAGGCCACTCCAGGACCTTGAAATGCTTCCTCAGTCGTCCAGTAGGTTCCATAGTGGTCCATGGGCGTATACTAGTCTATGTGTCTTATACTTGTTCTGATACATTCTAAAGCTATTCAGGAAAGGTTCATTTCTGTCCTGTGAATGTGACTTCTTCAGTATAGATACTTGCTCAAATGAGTATTTAGTTTTAATGCTAGTTTTAGTATCGATTAGTATCTGATTTTTGATACTTTTGACGACCCTACTTAAGAGCGTTATTTTAAAATTAATCTAATAATCAATTGATTAACGGACACATGTTAGTTTTTTTTTTTTGTTTAGTTTTTTTTTCTTTATGATCAGATTTCCACCACCAAAAATCAGATCTAATTATTGGGTTATCAGTTAGTTTTTTACTGGCTATAAATGATCTGAGGCACTTTCTCAAATACAGCTATATTTCCTAGCATTATGTGTTAAATCACTAATTCAACTGCACAATGAAAGTATTAAATAATTAGATATGTATTATTACAGTTAATGTACATAATTATGGAGCTTTGCACAGACCTCACCATAATGAAAATAACATATTAAAGAAATATGTATGAATGTATTGCCCCTCCCGTGCACGAGAGGGGCAATAGGGGGTGAGAATGTAAACCCTGAGAAAAAAATACAAGGGGCAGATGTTTTGTCTTGTGCACCATACGACTGTAGAGTTTATTCTGCCTTTAACAAATAACATCTGTAACTACAACTCAAAATGGCGGTCAGCCTGTGAGAGCAGTAATTACACTTGAACTGCAACTGTAACTTTGTACATTCTGCACTAAAGCTTCACTACGTGTACGAAACGAATGCTTCAGACATATCTGTGGATAACTCACAGTGTCTAATAAAATAAACTCGAGTTACACCCGTGCTATCTCCCCATGGCTGTTACCATAAAACTGTGCGCCAGCCTAGCCCGCATTAGCTACCACAACAGATGATTTGTCTTGCGCATCATACGACTGCAGAGTTTATTCTGCAGCGCTGCCCCTTGGAGTCCCAACTCCTTCTACTGATGTGCCTCCTAGTGACACTCCAAGGTATTGAATTATACAGTTAAAGGCACTTTGTTTGATCACTCCAAACAATGTAATATTAAAAAAAAAAAAAAAAAAAAAAATAGTAGGTGTCTGCTTTTATTTACTGAAATTAACATATGAAATGCATTACTCAATTTGATCTGTTTTAACCCTTTTAAAATGTATTTAAATCATGTATTATTACTATGAGCCTTACAAATGCTATTTGTAAGGTTGATAAGCTCACTGATACTTTATGCTTATTGTTTCCTTATCATTGTTGGTATTCTTTTTCTTACCATTGCTGCTAAGTTTTTGTATTTATTGCAACCATAGACTGTATAAATAAGTCGACTAAATGAGTGTGACGTCACCCGTAGAGTTTGGCTCCAGTCAAATGAAGCTCACCAAGGCTAGCAGCTATGGGGGTGAATTTGGAGCCGAGTTCCGACCGTGAGTATCATAGCAACCAAAGAGCCAATCCGGAGCCAGGCTGTTGAAGGTAACACCCCTTCCCGCACCGCTGGTTTAGCAGGGAGCGGGGGCTTTTTGTCAATCAAACCTGTTGCTAACGCTTGCGGGTGCGACCTCGGGGAAAGAAGGCGCCTGATTTGTCTGTTATTAATGTTCATATCTTGAGTTACGGACACAATTAACTACAACAATAGTTAATACGAAAATGTTAAGACCAAAATGACGAAGCTCGGTGCAGCAGTAACAGAGAGAGGGACAACAGTTTTTCAGTGTAAAGTGAATCGGAGCCAGAGTCGGTGAAGCCAGAAGCACGCCCATGAGCACTTCTATTTGGAACGTGGCGGCTAGCAGGTTAGCTATGTCCACTTATATAAACAGTCTATGGTTGCAACCTAAAAATGCCTAATGATCGCGTATAGTAACACTGTATGTCTAATTTATTGTCTGTGACCACTTCTTTATTTAAATACATTTTATTTGTGCAATATTAACACATGTATAGAAGACGTAGCACACTCCACCCTGTATTCCATGTCTATTTCACACTATAAAACTATCCTATAAACCCTATAAAAACCCACTCAGCTTCAGTTTCTTAAAATCTTCTCAAATTATTGATGAGTCATTCTTTTTTGATACTACATGGGCTGCATTAGTCATGACCTACCACTGCTGGCTGATTCAAATGTATTCAAAAGCCTAATAGAAGCAGACCATGTGGTGCCCATTGGCTGGTGCATTCAGTGGCTAATGGGCCTGCTCCATTCAAACACATGACAGGTTAGCTTTTATGCTTTGCCCAGCAGCTCCGTACTGACATGTGGCGTTCAAGTGCTCCACACATATTAATAACTGTAATTATATCCTCACCCATCATTATGGGGCTGTTTCAATAGTAATGTTTGATTTATTTCACACTTAAAAATGCCAAGGTTTTGTTAATGTTATCAGTTCATATACTTGGATGTGCAAATGCTGTACTGTGGTGATTTAATTAAAGGGCCCATATTACGCTGTTTTCTGATCTATGTTATAATGTTGTTTCCTCATCACAAACATACCTGGAGTTGTGTTTTGTTCCATTCGCACATGTTTAACACACAAACCCTGCAGATTTAGGCGGAGTTCTTCTCTCAGACTGAAAACACCCTGATCCACCTTGTGATGTCATGTGGTAATTAATACAGGAAGCGCTCCACTGTGTTTTTAAACTCCATACACCTTAATTGGAATTCATTTGGATAATTTCAGCCCTGGAATTGTTGGTAACACCTTATTGGAATTCATTTGGATAATTTCAGCCCTGGAATTGTTGGTGTCTAATAAACAAAAGGTAAAAGGTAGCTGTTAATTTGAAAACTATCGCTTCATGACATCACAAGGTGGAACAGAGCATTTTGTGCTTTTGAGACAGACAGACTAATAATAAAGTTACTCAAACATGTGGGAATGAAACAATACACAACTCCATGTATGTTTTTGATGAGATAACAGCGTTATAAAGAGTCACGTTTGCATGAAATAGGACCTTTAACAATTTGAAACTAAATATTACATGTTTCGAGCGGTGAAGAGTCCTCAAAATGTCACCTTTAAACACATGAAATATATAAATTGTGTTTTGATTCAGATCTTATATAGAAAGTTTACCAAGATGTAACTTATGTTTTGTAATGTAGAGATAAGGTTTGCCACATGTTCACATTATTAATACCAACAGGGCATTCGTAAAATGTATTTCCACATTTTCACTGAAAGAATAAATCGTAACAACACCAATGACTTGTATTCTAGTGTGAATGGTGGTAAGAATTGGCTGTGGCCACATCTGCCCTGGGGCGGACAGGTGCAGGAGTGGCAGTACATGCAACTTTCTGGAGGTAGCACGTCGCCTGCATGATCCCATGTAAATGTAAGAATGTAAAACTAAAACCATACTTAGGAGCATTCTCCGCGAAGGTATATCAGTTTTATGCCGTACTATTCCTGTCACAGTAACACATTTTGAAGTGTGATATATTGCTGAAGAAAATAGAGGCGATAAACGATAATACTGAAACAAATTTTGCCACTGACACGATAACCCTAAAGCTGAATTATCTCCAAGAAAATATTCTAAATGTATAAAATGATTAAAAACACACTCTGCAATAAATAAACAGGGGAATAAAACACTTTGGTGGTTAGTTTGCGTCTACAATAAGTCACAGAACGTATTTATTCAACCCTCTATGGCTCAAATCTAATCGTAGAACAGGAAAAATAACAAAAAGTTCCCGACAAGTACTAAGAAAAAGACTCCCAAAAATGATTGTTCCATCTAACATATATTAAATGATAAGTCGGTATAGTATTAATTGTGACAGGCCTATGTTGTACAGAGGAATATTTTAGCCAAAGAAACAACATTTCCATGGAGACAAGCAGGAGGAGGGTTTGGGCTGGGTCTCGCTTCCTAATCATTATGGCTGGAAAATAAAACGTGTGTTGTGACTGTGTGTTAATTGTGCCATCTGCAAACGACAGCTTCATTTGGAGAGGCATTTTTTCGCAAAGAAATAAAAATATTTAATTGGCGCACGCAATTATCCATTTTCGCCGGAGCCTGGTTGAAATCGGGAGGAAATTCAGTGCGGATTATTGCGATAATTGTCACATGTGGGGGAGAGGAGCGTGCGATCGCGCCGAGTAAAACAGTTAGGGAGAGGATCTGAGCAGACAGGAGCCGAGCCAGAACCTAACGACTTCACTACAAACACCTCCATTTCAGAAACAGACAGTAGCCAAAAGTAAATGGGGAAACTCATTACACAAGTCAGTTTTGTTCACTCATGAGAAGCGAACCACTCCAAATGCACAACAATTCAACAGGGAGAAGCGCGGCAAGATGTTGGGGTATTGAAATGCCAAGGGAAATGGGGCATTAAGGTTAGGTTTCATTCACTTGTAAGAGCTGGTATTTACAGTGCGATTGCATGGAGACGCTGTAGTTATCAGTGGAGAAAGAGGAAGAGGCTATTTCACCAGGGCTAATCTACATGCTAATCAATGCAGAAAGAACTCCACAGGTAAAATGCAACCACTGTACGTAACAAAAGGAATGTTTAAAGGTGCAATGTGTAACTTTTCTGGCGGGGATTCGCTCCACAGAATAACATTCATTTTGCATGTACAGTTAAAGTTGTTGTATTGCAAAATTAAATATGCTGAAAAAAAGAAACAAAAACAAAAAACAAAACATGCCTTATTGCTGAGCTAGGTTACCTCTCCACAGATCTAACTTGTAAATTGGTCTTGTCTATATGGATTTGTTTAAATTTGTTGTGCTATGTTACGCAAAATTGACTCTTGTGAACCTGCCATGTTATAATGTTGTTCCCTCCTCAAAAACATACCTGGAGTTGTGTTTTGTTTCATTTACACATGTTTGAGTAACCCTGGATTATTAGTCCATTACATCTCCAAAGCTCAAAATGCTCTGTTCCACCTTGTGATGTCATGAAGTGATAGTTTTCAAGTGAACAGCTACGTTTGACCTTTTGCTCAGTAGAGATTGGCAATTCCAGGGCTGAAATTATCCAAATGATTCTAATGATGCATAGAGATATGTATAGAGGTTAAAAACACATCGGAGCACTTCCTGTATTACCACATGACATCACAAGGTGGAACAGAGTGTTTTCTGTTTGAGAGAGGAACTCATCCTAAATATGCAAGGTTTGTGTGTTAAACATGTGTGAATGAAACAAAACACAACTCCAGTTATGTTTGCGATGAGGAAACATTATAACATAGATCAGAAAATAGCGTAAAATGGGCCCTTTAAAGTCTTATTGTTGAACATTGTCTTGGCAAGTCGTCAATAACATCTCCATGGAGACAGTCAGGTGGTTTACCTTCAGTACACCGGGTACCAAGACTGGTACCCATAGCGTTCGGCTCCAGTCAAATGAAGCTCATCGAGGCTAGGGCAGTTATAGGCGAGAATTTGGAGCCGAGTTCCACATTTGGAATTCCGACCATGAGTATCATAGCAACCAAAGAGCCAATGTAGAACGAGGCTGCTGAAAGTAACGCCCCTTCCTGCCTGCACCGCTGGTTTAGCAGGGAACGAGCGCTTAGCAACGCTGTCAATCAAACCTGTTGCTAACACTAGCGGGAGCGACCTCAGGGAAAGAAGGCACCTGATTTGTCTGTTATTAATGTTCATATCTTGAGTTACAGACAAAATAGCGAAATAAAAACACCAGGATCATGTAGAGCGGGTTAATACGAACATTTTAAGACCAAAATGACGAGGCCCACTCCAGTACCAGGATCAGTAGAGCGGGTTAATACGAACATTTTAAGACCAAAATGACGAGGCCCACTCCAGTAGTTACAGAGAGAGGGGTGGCAATTTTTCAATGTAAAGTGAATTGGAGCCAGAGTCGATGGAGCCGGAAGCGCGCACATGAGCACTTCTCATTTGGAACACGACGGCTAGCACATTAGCTATGTCCATTTATATATACAGTTTATGATTGAAATATATAATTTCCTTTAAAATAATCACAGTTGAATTCACATTTACAGTACAGTTAGTAGCTCGCATGAGTAGCTTACCAAAATGAACTCAAATGCATATGTCTTCTAACACATTTAAAACATGGGCTTTCTTGGCTGATAACCCTTTCGCTGACCCCTATTCAAATCTTCACAATCCTAACCCTGAATTATCCCAAACATGTATTTATAGAAGTGTGAAGTGCCTCGTCTGCTGCAGTTATTTGAAAAGTGTAAGTGAATGTGTTATCTGCTAACAGGGAAGCGTTATCTCTCTCCACACTCCCTCAACTCAACACAGTAAAGAAAACACAAGAATCATGCAGCTATTCACCGCAAAAATAAAATCAAGGAAATACCATTGGAAATACGCAGAAAAATGACTTCAATAATAATCTTTATGAAAGCCTTTTTTTGTGGCTCCATTAAGATGCTATGGTCACATTTTTTTATATAGCGCTTTTCCACTTTCAAGGCACTCAAGGAACACTGGGGGACGAGGTGAGTTAAGTGTCTTGCTTAAGGACACGACGGCAGCATTCGTCGGTAGGAGCTGGAATCGCACCGCCAACCTTCGGGATCGGTGGACAAACACCAACTGAGCTGCGGTTGCTCTTGCTATAATACTACTTACAGTGTTTTGACATTCTTATTGTGAGCGGGCTTGCCTCTCCACAGATCTGACCCGCCTGCAACTCGGCTGACATGACCTGCTTGTCTCCATGGACGTAGATAAGTTAAATGCCATACTGCGGAACATTCCAGACAAAGCAAAAACATCTGCAGAGACAAGAAGGTGCTAGACTTAGTGCACTTAAAAGTACTATTTCAGATTCAGTATTTGGCTTTTCAATTTTTGAGTGAGAAAAATAAATACATAAATAGCTGGTAAATTGTTATAATATTTATGGTTCTTTGTACTTAATGAGGTTATGTGAAGTTGTCAACTACTCAGAATACATTCTGATTTGAAGACACTTTAACTGATATTTTTGCAATGCAGATTACATTCGCTCTGCTTCAGTTCATCTGTGGCACTTTAAGCAGTTAGATGTTGTCTTTGATATGTCTGCGCAGGTTACATAGAGAAGAGAGAGGGGTGACGGGGAGGGAGGGAGGGAGAGACAGATTGTGAAAGAGAGGAAAGAAAGCCCAGTTTCCAGGCAACCTAACTCCTTCCTCTGTGATGGAGGGATGGAGGAGGTCAGAACCCTTGAATATGAGACACATCCAAACTAAGCAGAAGGGCTGAAATAGAAAACAGCGCTGCGTTTGTCTGTATATCACTGGCATTTCAATTAGAATAGACTTAAACACACACAAATGAATCAGATGTGTAGAGTATCTGAGGGAATAGAACCGGCAAATCTTTGGAAGAAATATTGTTTATATAGTTAAGAAAAGGATAGAAGGTAGAGAGAAAAGAGGATATGTGACAAGTATGAAAGACAGACTTCATTCTTTTTGCTCATTAAAATTACTAGAGTATTGTTTTGAGACAGTATTGCATGGTTGGTAGTTTGATTCCAGCTCTGAACAGTATAATACTGTTGTGCACTTGGGCAAGAAACTTCACCCAAGTGTTTTTGTGCATTGGCTGTTAATGCAGCAATTAAGCCTGTGACAAAAAACAAAACAAAAAAAAAAAAGACTTTGAAAAGTGTAGTATTTTATAGTACCACTTTATAGTAACTACACCGCAATTAGCCTTAAAGCTACCATTTGTAATTAGATTAGCTGACCCAGCCCTGTTGTATTCTCACATATCACCACTTGATGCCATCTACAGTACTTCTGTCTGTGTGCCAGCTTTGGTCAGAACAGAACAGAAGAACACTAACAGAAGGAGTGCAGAGAGCACAGGTGAGCCCGAACAAAGGACAGGTGAGTGGAGGTGAAGGTGTAAGGGGGAACAGGTTATATACCAAGTCGTATACGGTTGAAAAACAAAAAAAAACCAAAACTGAATTAAATTCATAATGAATAAATAGTTAATTAAAGCAGACCTATTCTGCAAAATCAACTTTTCAGAGCTTTTAACCATGTTATAGTTGTTTCCCTTCAACAATTACTCACCTAAAGTTGTATTTTGGAGTGATTCATGCATGTTTGAGCAATCTTTAATCGCTTATTTTCAAGGCACCATATTGTTGATCAATCCCCGTTTTCACCGCCACCAGTACACGCCCTCTGCTCTGTAGTTACTTTGTTCTCCAATTTTATTTTCTTAATCCTTCACCTGCAGCTGCCACGCCCCCCTGCCACTTCTGGCTGCTGGGTTCTGTCAGTGAACAGCACGCCACCTTTGTTCTGTGACTCTCGTTTAGTTTTTGTGCCTTTGTAAATTGTGGTCCTTCGACTTAATTCTGAGACTGGTTTGTATTTTTGTAATTTGTATACTTTTGCTTTGTTAGCTGTATTACTTTAAGTTATACCTTGAACTACTCTGTTAAGAGCCTTTTTGTTAGTTTTTACTTTAACATTCCTTTTTAATAAATTATAACTTTAGTTTTACAATTTTCCTTCTTGTTTGTTACTTCCTCTGTCCCTAGCTGAGCTGGGTAGTAACAATGACATTTATGGCAACGTCAGCTCCCATTGGGCACTGCAGTTTTCTAACGCTGAAGTCAGCGGACTTGTTTCTTTTATTAAGTTGATTTAAATGAATATTGCGATTTAAAATGTGCAAATTATAACATAATGATCCACGGGTGTCATAGATTATAACTGTATAGCAGACACGAGCACAATAGGTCTTCTTTAAGAATGATACAGGCTTAGTCACTACTTGATTAAGGGTTAGGAGTTTGTAGTTACTAAGCCTGAATCATTCTAGTTATTTAGTTAGTTAAAGTGTTATGAAAAGTGCTATACATCCCAGGCATTAATCTAAGCAATTAAGCTACCTATGAAACATGATCTTTTGGACAGAAACAGCCAAAAGCCCTTATACTGTCTTATAGCTACTATCTGTCTTATACATCTCCATATTATTTGTGAGTTCTGGAAGTACCTGAAATGCATCGTGAAATTCT
Organism: Periophthalmodon schlosseri; assembly: GCA_000787095.1. Taxonomy (NCBI): domain Eukaryota; kingdom Metazoa; phylum Chordata; class Actinopteri; order Gobiiformes; family Gobiidae; genus Periophthalmodon; species Periophthalmodon schlosseri. Next base: position 69,723 of record KN474872.1, read on the forward strand.
TGTAGGATCAAAAGGCGTTTGATTGGCAGGTCATAACTTCAGTGCGTTATGGATTTACAAAGTGTCTCACCGAAAGAGCAGTGATCAAAGATGTGTTAGCGACGTCTCCTACTTTCTCCGGTTCTGCTTCTCGACAGCCTGCCTAGCCCAATCTCGCAAAACTTTAGACATATTCACAAATTATTAGCAGTGGGAAGAGTATTGAAAATGTCTACTCGAGTAAAAGTACAGTTACATGGCAAAAAATGTACTCAGTTACAAGTACTGCTGTCAAACTTGTACTTCCTCACTTACCTTTCGCATTCAGAGCACGATAATTAGTGATGGGACTTTCGGACTTTGTGAGATCTGAATATTTTGGATCAGTTCATGTCAAAGAGCCGTTCAAAAGACTGGCTCTTTTTATATTTAATTATATGACAGAAGCCAATGTGATAACTCATTTATCTATAAACGAATCACAGTTTCAGAGACCAGATCGGAGTTTACCATGGTGGTAAAGTTAGCAGCAACTCACATGCTAACCGCACACTTCCTGATTATCAGACAATAAAACACTTCATAATTAGATGCAGACAGTACACAGCGGACTTATTTTGACCTCAAGAGCTGCTTATACAATATATCTGTACTGGGGCAGTGCGCATTTTGCTCAAATACATGAGATACAGATACAAATACAGGCTCTTTAAGTAAAATAACAAACTGTGCATGCAAGAACTACTCAAAGTACTAGTTACAAGTTACTTTTCAACACGGTTTAGTGTCATTTTAGAACAACTTATTTACAAAACATAGACTGTAAATGAAGGGGCCTCGCTCTGAATTGGCTCTTTGGTTGCTATGATACTCGCGGTCCATATTCGCCCCATAACTGTTGCCTCGATGAGCTTCATTTGACTGGAGCCGAACGCTATGGGTGACGTCACACTCACTTAGTCCACTTCTTTGTACAGTCTATGGTACAAAACTGAAATATTGAAACAGTTTAACAGTTTAAAGTTGATTAACTGGAGGAGCTGGAGGAAGTGTCTGGGGTGAGGGAAGTCTGGAAGTCCTGGCTTAGACTGCTGCCCCTGCCACCCGGAGGAAAATGGATTGATGGTAGTTGCATATTCTCTAAGCTCTGACCAATTAGAGCTGTACTCAGTTACTCCTATGGTTTTAAATATAACTTTTACACGGGTAGAATTATACTCAAGTAAAAGTGCAGGTTTAAAATCTGCTCAAAAAGTACAATTCCACAAAAAGTGTACTCAATTACAGTAATGTGAGTGTTTAAAATGAGTTAGCTACTTTCCACCCCTGAAAATGACTGTTATTTTCTTGCATCCAAAGTATTCCATCTCTATTTAGGCAGTTCTTAGGTCAAACGTGCCATTTGGGGATAGCCTGGTCCACAACTTGTTTTTAAGCGATTAATCATAAATGTTTTAAAAATAGTCGTTCCCCAATGCGAGATGCTTTGTCCTACATGTGTATGGGGGTTTTAAATAGGACACGGGGAGGGGTATCTGTGGCTGGCTACACAGGGCCAGACTGGGGCGAAAGACTGGGGACGTCTTCATCCCAAAATGGGCCTAATGAGTGGGTAATTAGGTCACACCAGCAGCACTGTGCAGTGTTGTTATGAATGAAACATGTAAAGCAGATGTTTAATCAAGGTGCGTTGGAACTTCAGTGCGTTTACAGGTTAGCTTTGGAAAAAAATAAAAAGGAAGAAAGAAATTCCGGGAGTCTAGTTTGTACTATTTTTAAAAATCCTCCAAAAATAATCCATACATTTTGAGAAGGGACAGTTCAATGTCATTATACATTTTCAAATTTACTCTTAAAGGGCCATGTACCCGTCTTGCCCCTCTGCGTCTAACTATAAAGTGTTTTCTTGTTCGATAATCAGGAAGTCCACTGTTAGCATTCAAATTGTTGGTAGCATTACCGTAACGGTGAAACTCCACTATGAGCTCTCAAAGTTGTGAAAAGCGCTTATGAACTCATCACGGTGAATAATTAGGATGCTCTGAATGCATAAGGTAAGTGAGGAATAACATTGAACCACTGCAAACTGTTTAAAGTGAACTAGCTCTGGTTTTCACATTTATAAGACAGTAAAAATCAGGTGCAGCTTTTAAGTTTGTGTAATTTGACTATGTGATCGTATGCAAGGTGTTCAGACAAATGCGTTTTCACATATGGCAAAGGGACTGACCCGTTACAATTAGCTAACGTGGGTGTTATTGCATTGTTTAATTATGATTAATGTGCATAATTTGGAAATAATGAAGTCAAATAAATACAAATACGCATCAATTTGAAAGTCATTTTGCAATTAACTATTCCAAAGGGCGAACTATTACACCACAAATGCTTTGGTAAATGGTAAACGGTCACATTTTTATACAGCGCCTTCCCACCTTCAAGGCACTCGAAGCGCTTTGCATCAAGGAACCACTCACCCATTCGCAGACACTGAGAACGAGGCGGGTCAAGTGTCTTGCCACACAACGACAGGACGCAACGACAGCATTCATCTGCGGGAGCTGGAATCGCACCACCAACCTGTGGGTCAGTGGATCTGACCACTCAACCAATGATGTTTACGTCAAGAGAGGGATTTGAACTGTCAACCTTCAGCTGGTCACTATTGCTATTATACTGTTAGTGTTTTGACATTAGAATATCAATTGTACCTTGAAAAAGAGGCATTCTTACTCTGAGCAGGCTTGCCTCTCCACAGATCTGACATCACCTGCTTGTCTTGCTTGTCTCCATGGACATAGATCATTTAAATGCCCTACTGCGGGAGGTGGAACTGCACCGCCGACCTGTGGGTGAGTGGATCTGACCGCTCAACCCGTGACGTTTCCGTCGAGAGTGGGATTCGAACCGCACAACCTTCGGATCAGAGGACAAACGCTCAGCAAACTACACTACTGTCGCCCTCTTTTCAACCTACTTCTAAGTTTTGATTTTGTTAATAACGTATTCAATTAAGATGATTATGAAACACATTTAGCGAAAGACATTGTGAATAATTGAACGGGCAATTTGCTAAAAGACGAAGCAGCGTTTGGCCGTAATCGTGAGGAATTTGACTATAGCGTGAGGCAGTAATTCCAGATGATACTTTTTATTTATCTATTTCCTTGTGATAATATAAACGCCATCTGGAGAGGCTGAGGGGAAGTAAAAGTTTTTTTGGGTGGGTCTGAAACGACAGAGCCATGATAAAACAGTGTAAACTCTTGGGCCCATACGGCTGGTACTGCACACGGCTAAACCAGGCTTATTATAAGAGTAATTGAAACTGAATTGCGTGTTTGCTCAAGCAACGGGGGCTTTTTAAAAATGATAATTGGCTTTTAATTCAAGGTTATGCCAAACCAAAACAGGCTTTCCAGTGTGTGTCCTATGGGTTCGTTTTATAAAGCAGGGGATGTTAATGGTGATGGAATAAATAGTAATGAACTGGCTCCATGCTTTGAGTTTCAATTTGTTATTAATTATTTATTTACAATACAGTTAAGTTAAATTAAAAAAATCTAGATATGAGCGTAAAGTACAGTATAGAACTTTCTGGTGGAAGAAGTACTCAATTTTGATACTTAACTAAAAGTACAGATACAGGAGAAAAAAATAAATAAAAAAAATATGCAAGTAAAATTAAAAGTATCACATGAAAAAATCGACTTAAGTAAAAGTATTAAAGTAACCGTTTAAAAATGTATTTTTGAGATCTAATCAAGCTTCATATGTAGTAATTTTAATAAGGATTTATACTTGAATCGATCTTTTTATTCTAGCTGTTGTTTATTTGTTGTTATAGTTTTGTTTGCTCAGATTATGAACGTGTTAAAAATAAACCCTCAGCCTTTTCTGCAGGTCTCAAACAATCATAAAAAAATACTTTTACTTTTCAATCCTGTTCAAAAATGTAGTGGAGTAGAAAGTACAGATACATGCTCTCAAATGTAGTAACGTAAAAGTAAAAAGTATCAACTTTAGAACTGACTTACGTAAAGGACAGATTCCTAAAATTTGACTTAAGTACAGTACTTCACTACTTTTACTTCAATACGTTCCACCACTGGCTGTATGTCACCTGCATGATTCCATGGAAATACAAAGTTAAAACCATACTTTGGCACATTTTCCATGGAGATAGCTATGTTTTTTACCATACCGTGGAACATTATTGCTAAAAGAACAATATTTCCATGGAAACAAGCACGAGGAGGCCTCCTATTCACCTTATTCCGGAAGTTGCCGTGGGTGCACCCATCGTGATTTGGGTTGTACTATTTTGCATGGGGCTGTTGAGCTTGACAGCAAATAAGTTCATTGCCACTGAAAATAATGGGACTCCTGCTTAACCACAAAGATGGCGCGAAAAGGCAAAAGTGGGCGGAGCCGAATAAGAACAATAGTGTGTAAATTCATGTTGTTGTTGTTGTGTTGTTGTTGTGTGACTACAGTGTGAAATAAACGAGAGACCGAGTGGAGGGAATAAATGTGAATGAACGCGTGGCTGGTCTTTGTGTGAATAATCTTGTGTTTTCAGCATAGGGCCTAAACACTGGATTATGTATGAAGCCCTCTTCCTCTCACGCCCTCCCCCTTGTTCTTTCTCCCTCCGCTCTCTCTTCCTCTTCACTCGCCCGTCCTCTGTCTCTTTTTCTCCCTCTTCCACATTCTGCCTCCGCTCTCTCTCGCACACCTTCTCTCCCTTCCCCTCCCTCCTCACTGTCTCT
>KN474872.1:80522-111646 GCA_000787095.1 Periophthalmodon schlosseri
TGGCTGCACGGGCTGAGGGGTAGTTTGACGTGTATCTAAAGGTGCACTGTGTAACTTTTCTGGGGGAAGTCTGTGTAATCCCTCGGATGTCCAGGTAGGTTCCATTGCAAAAGAAAAATGAATTCTGCCAACTGGATAAAAGTCTTTAAGAGTGAATACGTTTAGGCTTCTTCAGTTCTGACAGGGTTCTGTAAGTCACTGCCTTATACTTGCCTGAAGGGAAGAGTTAACTACACTGAAACTGACACACCCTAGTTGTTTACAATAAGGAGTATCTGTTATTAGTTAACCCCATTTAACGACCCTAAGGTGTGAACTACCACTTGACTCATGATATTGACGTGATATTTTGCATGATCCTAATGGTTGATATCAGACCTGTTAACAAACTCTGACTACTCCCATTGTTTTCTGGTTTAGGGCCTGTCATCTGCTTGGAGATGGTATGCCTAGAAGGTTCCACAATATGGCATTAAACTTATCTTTCTCCAACAGTTTGGGCAGTAAAAAACACCTGTATTTGAACAAACGCAAGATAGATATGTTTAGTGCTGTACTGTGGAACATTCTGGGCAAAACAATATCATCCCCATGAGACAAGCAGGTGGTAGCTGTACATTATAGTCCCTTTATGCAGCCATATACCATCTTGAGAATGCCACATTTTCTCTGATGTCTGAAGCTAAGAAGGATTGGGTCTGGTTAGTACTTGGATGAGAGACCGCTGGGAATACCAGATGTCACAGTAGGGTGCCAATGGCTCTAGTCAACGTCATAATGCCGTTGTGTCCTCAGGCGAGACGCTTCACTTCTTTTTGGCAGCCTCGCTTCCGTCAGTAACCCAGGGCAGCTGTGGCTACAACAGTAGATTATCACCACTGAGTATGAAGTGAATGAATAATGCGTGAAATAGTCAATGAAGAAGTGGCTTTTGACAAATGGAAAAGCATTTATGAGACTAAGGCATTGTTCTTCTTCTTCTTCTTCTTCTTCTTCTTCTTCTTCTTATTATTATTATTATTATTATTATTATTATTATTATTATTATTATTATTATTATTATTATTATTATTATTATTATTATTATTATTATTATTATTATTATTATTATTGTTATTAGTAGTAGTAGTAGTATGTGAGACAGGCCTCTACTTTGACAATGTTTAAATCCAGGCTCAAAACGGTTCTGTTTAGCTGTGAATATGACTGAAAGGTTTTTACTCTACACTTTTCTCCTTTAATGTTAATTTTATGATGATTATTTATGTTTTGATTTGTTGTATTGTGATTTTAATGTCTTTCTTATTCTGTAAAGCACTTTGAATTACTTTGTGTATGAATTGTGCTATACAAATAAACTTGCCCTGCCTTGCCTTGCATAGTAGTAGTGGTAAAGGATTGTTAGATTGGCTATGCTTTCTCCCCCTAAACCCTAGAGTGTACTTCCTTGATACTTGGTAGTTTGGGCCTCACCACTTATTATTAACTCTAACCCAGAAGTACAGTAAATAAATAATACATAACAACCCAGAGAGAACTAAACCCTGTTGTTGTGAGTAGGTGCATTGCAGTAACTTTCTTAAGCCTCGTAGATAGTTTCTGGAGTCCACACTTGGCCCAGAGCACAGCCACTTTATGATGTCCCATTACTGTCCCAGGCCAAACCTTCACCTCCTCACCTCATATTAGTCTTGTCCGAATCTCCGCACATCTCGGTGGGAACGCTCAGACCTCCTGTAACCTTCACTGATGCACTTCTCATGCAAGTGCACAAGGAGCAAATGAACAACCAGACTCTGAGTTTCCGAGGAAGTGTTTAAAGCAAAGTAATTATTGATGGAGGTCTGGGCCATGGGCAGCATCGCTCTGTGCAGTGACATCCACAAAAGAACGGGGTCTTACGCAACACAGCAGTCTAAGGGTAGAGCAGTCTGTACTCTCTAAGATGGGCTATTTTAATACTACTTTTTCTGCATATTGTCCCCTTAGAATTATAGGGTTCTCTCTGCATTCTGGTTAGTTGAGATATTGACCTTTAAAAAACACATATAATGCATTGTTTGTATTGTTATTAGCCTGTAAACATGCTCCTGATATACTTTGCTTTGGTGTCTCATGATTTAGAACCTAAAATAATGGCTAATTATAGACCTACACATTATTTCACAGCTTCAGAACTCCGCATACTCTGATTAGGTGCAGCTCGCCATCTACTGGCTGAAGAGGGCATTACAATCAGAAAAACAAACTAGGTAATGAGCGACATGTCTGGACGTGCTAACTTAAGTACGCAGTCATAAGGAAGGTGATTTGAAGTGCTTAAAACAAGTCTTGCGAAAACGGTGCAGGGTCTCTATCTGTCACGTCACAATCCTGGGAAGTTTCAAACCGCATGTTTCATGCTCAGAGGCAAAGGACTTTTTACGGAGGTTTAATGAAACCAGTGTGAATTACGCAAAATACATCTCCAAGTACGTTTTGATAAGGGAACAATGTTGGTAGAACAAGATTACAAGCTCAAAAGAATGTATTTTGCATCATATGTGTAAAATAACGAATACATTGAAACGCTACTTTCTGTCAGTCAGGCGTTTCCTCATCTGGATTTGGTTTTAGCACCCATCTTTTGGCAGCAGAGGGAATTACTGTTCAATTGTTTATTTCTGTTTTTCAAATTCCCTGTAATTCCCAACACAACAATCTACAATAATTCAGCAGAGGAATCGTTTTCACCTGGGATTACCATCTGCTGCTGCTAATCAGGGGTAGGGAACTTTCTTAATCTTTGTTTGTTCAGACTTGTGTAATTACTTTGACTAATTGAATGGAAAATTACAAGTGCAAGGAAATAAATGTGAAACCGCATACAAAGGCAATGCATATATTTTTATCCTAATACGTTTTAACATATATTTGAAATACAAGTTGTTTTGGTTTGCAGTAAATGTACAATTTCTCAGAGTAAATTTCTTGTGACACTTGGGTCGATACGGGGCTGTATACCTGCTCTTGTCTGGCTCTGTGATACACAAAGCCTTTTATAGTCTATTGTATTTGCCATTCTACAGCCTGGCCCCAGACAATGCACTGAAATGGAAACAAAACAAACATAAAATTCAATCAATGGACATTTCCCAGAGTTTAATGACTTGTGTTCAATGTAAATAACTATGATTAGGACCATTAAGTTCTGTATTTAAATGTGCGTGTAGCTTATATCCACTCCAGTATCAACTTTAAAGGCGCTGTACCTGATTTTACTGTCTTAAAAACGTGAAAAACAGAATTAGTTCATTTTAAAGGATTGGGTCCAAAGTTAGTCACTTACCTTATGCAGTCGGAGCATCCTAATTATTCCCCATGATGAGTTTATAAGCGCTTTTCACAACTCCCAGAGACCAGAGCGGAGTTTTGCCATCAGAGCGATGCTAACAAGAACTATTGGTATGAAGATAGCACACATATACTTATTTTGACCTCAAGAGCTGCTTAAGAGCTGTTTTCAATATATTTGTACCGGGGCAAGATACATTTTCACTCAGGCACATGGAAAAAATCAGGTGCAGGGCCTTTAACGCTTTGGCTGAAAGGTTGCACATTATGGCATTAAAATGACCAATCCTGCGTGTAAACAATTACTGGTGTTAGATAAAAATAAAATAAAATAAATACATAAAAAACTTGGCCCTGTGGCGTCATCTGCCTTAATGCCATACTGTGGAACATTCCAGGCAAAGCAGTAACACCACCAAATTATCATTTAAGTGTCTTTATAGGAGCTGTACCTGATTTTTTTTCTTCACGGTAAAGCTAACAACAACTAGCATGCTAACACGCGCTTCCTGATTCAGACAATAAAATGCTTTCCAATTAAATGCAGACAGTAGGACACGGCCGGCTTCTTTTGACCTCAAGAGCTGCTTCTACAATACAAGACACATTTTGCTCAGATACATGGTAAAAATTGGATACAGGCCCTTTACGAACTGGTTCATTTTAAAGGGTTGGTAATGGTCCAAAGTTATTCCTCACTTACCTTATGCAGTCGGAGCATCCTAATTATTCCCCATGATGAGTTTATAAGCGCTTCTCACAACTCTCAGAGACCAGAGCGGAGTTTTGCTGTCAGAGTAATGCTCACTCAACAACTGGCATGCTAACATTGCACTTCCTGATTATTGGATACTTAAATATTGATATGCTTTCTAATTAGATGCGGGCAGTAGTGCACAGCCGGCTTCTTTTGACCTCAGGAGCTGCTTATACAATACAAGACACATTTTGCTCTAACACATGGGAGAACTTGGATACAGGCCCTTTAAGTATAGCATTCAACGACCTCTTGTACTGGATAAACTTGCTGTTACCTGCATGTTTGGGGTAGAACAGCAGCCTTGTCATCTGTCGAGCGTTTTCTCTTTTTGCAGAGAGCGGAATGTCTAATTGAGCAGTCAGCGTCTCCACTGAGCAGTTTGGAAAAAGCGAAACAAAATTAAAATTCTTCTCACTGAGGACAATAATTATCCACAGAGGGCTTTTTCTCTGAATGCAGCCTCTCTACCCGCCACAGACCTCCTTTCAAACGTGATTCAAATAAAAACAGCTTCAGTGAGAACGAGGAATTCTTGGAAATGTCTCACTGGTAGATTTCAGGAAAGTGAATCATTCCAAAGTAAACCATTTTGGTCATCTGGACAACTAATAAAGAAATATATTGAAAGACCTCTTCTGCAAAATCGACTTTTTGAAATCATAGCATCATATCAGTATCATAGCAACCAAAGAGCCAATCTGGAGCGAAGCTGTTGAAGGCAACGCCCCTTCCCGCCCGCACCGCTGGTTTGGCAGGGGGCGGGCGCTTAGCAATGCTGTCAGTCAAACCTGTTGCTAACGCTAGCGAGAGCGACCTTGGGGAAAGAAGGCAGCTGATTTGTCTGTTATTAATGTTCATATCTTGAGTTACGGACGTAATAGCGAAATAAAAACACCATGAGCATGTAGAGCGGGTTAATACGGACATTTTAAGACCAAAATGACAGCAGCAGCATTTACGGCGAGAGGGGCGACCGCTTTCTAATGTAAAGTGAACTGGAGTCGGAGGCGCGCCCACGATCACTTCCTATTTGGAACGCAGCGGCTAGCGGTTTAGCTATGTCCATTTACATATACAGCCTACGATTCTTACTATGAGCGGATTGCTTCTCCAGATCTGACACGTAACCTGGCATGGTGGCCTGTCACGATAGCAAATTTTAAACTGCGATAATTTAAATTTAGACGCTAATATTGAAACCACAAACCACAAAGCAGAATTATCCCCCAAATAGTATTCTAAAAGTACAATCTTGTTAAAAAAAAATATGAGCTGCAACAGTTAAGTAGTTAATTTGTGTCTATAATAAGTCATAGAAGTTCATAATCCAACCTCCTGCAGCTCAAGTCTCATTGTTGTACAGAAAAATAACCAAATATTTCCCACTAGTACAAACGATAAAAACTGACCCCCAACAAACAATTGCTCCATCTGTCACGTATTGAACGATAAGTCAATAAGGTAATTATCATGACGGGCCTGCGCACTTGTCTCCACGGAGATAGATATGTTTAATGCCATGCTCTGGAACAGCATAGGCAAAGCAATAACACCACTCTGGACACTAGGTGGGCCCTCTCTCTCAGAAAAGTTACACAGTGCACCTTAAGTTAGAAAATGTGAACGGCCAAACTGTCATGAGTTAGTGTTGAATTGCAGATATTTTGCTTGCCTCTGCTTGCCTGGTTGTAATCATGGGACCTATACATCACTGAGAAGTACATGGACACGTTTGCCAATATTTCCTTCTTCAGTCCAACTCAAGCACATCTGGGAGATCTGCTGCTATAGGTGAACTCGGGACACTCTAAACCCGCTGTATCTGCTATAGTCTGAGCTGGATGTGTTAAACATAGTGAAGTATCCAAGGACACCGTGTACTTTAATATAGAGGAAGAGTACTAGCAGCAGTAATAACAACGGATGGATTTATTTGCCCTTTTTAGAGAAATTCATAGTTTTGAGAGATGCATTTGGCCAAACAACTTGAAGTCTTTAGATGTTGTATTTGTTGTGGTTGTAGGACAATTATTAAAGCAGCACAGCGTAACATTTCTGGTGATGAGCACGTTACACATGGACATGGAAAGTTAAAGCCATATTTTGGAATATTCTTGTATAAGTATAGGTTTATGTCCTAAATAAATAGCCAGTAACTCCATTGAGACACCAATGGACCACGTTATGAGTCAGGTTTGTGGAGAGGCAAGTCTGCTCACAGTGAAGGTGCAATGTTTTTTGTTTTTGTGCAATATCTATATTTTGGTTAAAATGTTTACAAGAGTAAGAGTGGCTTATATCTTTTAACAGTCCACCATCCAGGCCAGTACATGCCTATAGCAGACATTTTATTAGAAATTTGAGCACATTTTAAATAAGCAAGTGTGTTGACATCTAGTCTAGTTAATTTGTACTGTTCTGTATCCACTGTAAAAACTTGCACATAATGATTTTTAATATTTGTGTGGACTCTATCAAACGTACTGCATTGGAACCAGTGACACCTTATTGTATTTAACTGCTAATGTTAATGATGACGTTAGTCTTTAAGCCTTGCTATAATTCTGTTACCTCCTTAAAAACACACCTGGAGTTGTGTTTTGTTTCATTCACACATGTTTGAGTAATCCTATATTATTAGTCTGTCTATATCTCCAAAGCTCAAAATGCTCTGTTCCACCTTGTGATGTCATGAAGTCGTAGTTTTCAAGTTAACAGCTACCTTTTAGCTTTTGTTCAGTAGAGACTGGCAATTCTAGGGCTGAAATTATCCACATGATTCTAGTGAAGGTGCGTGGAGTTTAAAAACACAGTGGAGCACTTCCTGTATCACCACATGACATCACACAGTGGAACAGAGTGTTTTCTGTTTGACAGAAGAACTCTAAATATGCAGGGTTTGTGTGTTAAACATGTGTGAATGAAACAAAACATGTGTGTTGTAATGAGGAAACAACATTATATCACAGATCAGAAAATAGAGTAATATGGGCCCTTTAATGTGTATTCACCTGTCCAGGGACTGCAGATAGAAAGGAACAGCAGCTAGATCTGGTATAAATCATCTTTTCTTTGTAAGATTAATGAATTTGTAAATGGTCCCTGCAAATAAAGAATAAAGAAAGAAAGAAAGAAAGAAAGAAATGTATATCCTGTCCTTACCTACAGCACATCTCCCGGTGGTGCTTAAGTTGGATTCTGCTCGGAAAGTGTTGGCAAACGTGTCCGTCTCCAGTGAATGCACAAAGTACACAAGACTACTGCACTGTGCTGCTTTCTTATTGTCCACGGAGAGACACTTATACTTCCATAAGACGCAAGTACTGTAAAAGGCGTTCACATGAGGCTTAGCACATATGCACGGGGATATAATACACGTGCAGACTTCAGCCTCTACTTTGAAACCTTTAGATTCACTCTTTCATTCAGCCCTTCATTCCATCACTGTACAAGTTGGCCATCGCTATCTGTCAGAAGAGAACAAAACTGTATAAATGTATTTATAAGGGACTACTTGTTAGACTGTCTGAATATCTATGAAATGATACAGGAATGTTTAACACAAGATCACATCAGTGTATTAGTCTAAGAACTAGCCACACCAAAACTGAGATGGGGAAAAAGGGCTTTTGGCTGTTTTGCTTACCTAAAATGGAATATATTTCAAGGACACGCAAAACTGGATACTTTGGTGCCACAAGTGCGTTTGAATAATCTGGTGTTTTTGTTTGTATTTTTCTGTATTTGAACAGGGCAAACATGAAAAGAAGAGTCTCGCATTGGGCTCTCCCTGTATAAATAAAGATAAATACAAAAATGTATAAAAATAAATAAAACAGTAGGGTTAGCGGAATTCAAAGTCAAACTGATGGATATATATATAAAATGCTAAAACATTAAGTACTGAGGATTAATTTATGTACACTTCTGTTGAAACTATTGCCTTTACCATTTAATAAGGCGTTCCACCATCTTGAATACGTACTATAGAAAGCAGGGGACTGGTTTAAAACTGTCAGTGCAAATCCATTTAAAGATGACCTGTGTAACTTTTCCGGCGGACAATCCTTCACCTGCTTGTCTCTATGGAAACTCTCACTGGAGTGCTCCACTGTATGGCATCAAACGAGCAGGCGACAAGTCATACAGGTCAGATCTGTGGAGAGGCGACCCCACTCACAGTAGTACTTTGTTGTTCGATTGAGGGAAATGTTACATAGTTAATTTTTCAATTAATTGCACAGTTTGACATACTTTGTTGGCAAGAAAAATGAGAGCGATGCTATACTGTGGAACTTTCCCGGCAAAGCAATAACAAAATATCGCCATGGGGACAAGCAGGTGGCAGGCTGTCTAGCAGAAAAGTTACATGGTACCCTTTAATTTTTTGGATAACAAACAAACAAACATAAATACATAAATTGTCATGGTCACATTTTTATATAGCGCTTTCCGAAACGCTTTACAACAAGGAACCAGTCACCCATTCACACACAGACACTTCATACACCAGTGTATACAGACACTAGGGGCGAGGTGGGTGAAGTGTTTGCCCAGGGACACAACAACAGTATTCAGGTGTGGGAGCAGGAATCGCACCGCCAACCTGTGGGTCAGTGGACAAACACTCTACCAACTAAACTAACTGTCGCCCGACTTAACAGCATCTTGTCTCGTAGAGCGATCAGATCAGAAAAAATAAAATAAATTACACTTCAAAAAAAATTTGAAGGCAGTTTTGAACAGGTTGGTTTTCAGGGTGAGTGTGGATGAATCTCTAAATAAATAAATAAATAAATAAATAAATAGATAGTCTGCAGGGTGAAGAGCAGCTCGCCTCGTCCTGACTGTCATTGGGACATAATGGTTTGTACCGGAGCATATGCGCTCTGTGATGTGACAGAAGGAGCACACACATGGACCCTTCATGAGCCTAATGAACAGAGAAGCCTCAGAGGATCGAGCTGCGACAACATGCACTTCACTCACTGGCCAGGAGGGGGCAGGAGGTTGGGCACTTTAACTCCTAAGTGCAGAGGAAAATCTAATCGCATCTGATCTGTCATTTGAATGTGGATAATGTTGAATTTCACTTCATTTCAATGTTGATAATATTGCAGTATTTGAACGTACGTTTTGCTACAAATTCAGAAAAAAAAAGAAAAAAAAATGTCTTTGTTTACTACACAAGTCAAAATAATTAAGACCAAAACCAAATTTGGAGAACTTTATTTTATCAATTTTATACATTTATTTCTTGCACTGACAATTATTCCAATACCAATATATGTTACTTCATATATTGTGCAGCTATAATCTGGATTATCCTGCATTGAATTTCTGTATCTCCAAATTACAGGTCAGATCTGTGGAGCGTCTCAACCACTTATAAGAATGCCCGTTTAGGAAAGTGCGTTTGAGCAATAAAACACTCAGAATGAAACAGATAAACCACTTATAAGAATGCCCATTAGGAAAGTGCGTTTGAGCAATAAAACACTCAGAATGAAACAGATAAGTTTAATGCCATACTGTTGGAACATTCCTGACAAAGCAATAACTTCACCAGAAAAGTTACGCAATGCGGCTTTAAAAAACACCCATCTTATTGAGCATATAATTCGGTGGTTTTATCAGAATCACCGTTCCAACCATGTGTACAGATGGCGTCCATGCTGAGTTATGGCTCTGTGGTTGCCGTGAGTTCCCATAATGTTCCGCAGCCTGGCTTTACCTGCGCAGCTCCTCTGTTTGTGGTGTTGAAATATCCGCGCGCACACTAGCTCCAAACCCATGCATTCCGCCCATATATCCGCATCATAATTAAAGCTTTTAATTGTGCCATGTCGCAGCCGGGATCCACGAGCGCCACTAAATGAACGCCATAAATCTTTTCACAGGAAATGCATATCACAAACGCCCATTACTCAGAGCGCTGTGTAAACATGAATTATACATACATAGGAATGCTGCATATATAACAGGAAACACAGAAAAGAGGGGGTGGCGCATACGTCAAGATTATCAAAGAGGCCACTGAAAGAACTTTAGTTATTGTGACTATGCAGTTGTTTGGTTCTGACTTTAAAGGTCCTATATTACACAACATTGACTCTTGTGAGCTTTAAACCATGTTATAATGTTGTTACCTCATCAAAAACATACCTCAAATTGTGTTTTGTTTCCTTCACACATGTTTGAGTTACCCTTTATTATTAGTCTGTCTACATCTCCAAAGCTCAAAATGCTCTGTTCCACCTTGTGATGTCATGAAGCGCTACCTTTTACCTTTTGTTCAGTAGAGACTGGTAATTCCAGAGCTGAAATGATCCAAATGATTGTAGTGAAGGTGTATGGAGTTTAAAAACACAGTGGAGCTCTTCCTGTATTATCACATGACATCACAAGGTGGAACAGAGGGTTTTCTGTTCCACCTTTTTCTGTTTCTGAACTCAGAAAATAGTGTAATATGGGCCCTTTAAAGTTTCCATGTATTTCAGCAAAACTTGTCTTTCACCTGTACAGACATATTCTATTCTTTTGGTAGAAATAAAACCACTGTGTGCTGTCTGCAACTAATTATAAACCCTGTAAGTATTTCCCGTGTAGTAGGAAATGCACTCTTAGCATGCTAGTTGTTGTTAGCATTGCTGTGATGGCAAAACCCCATTCGGGCCTTATAATCTCATCGCGATAAATATCTAAGATAGGAATGCACCAGGAAAGAGAGGAATAAGTTTGGACCATTGCAAACTGTTTAAAATGAATTAGTTATTCACGTTTCACAAAGAAAATCAGGTAAACAGTTGCCTGGCAAATCCAGATTGATTTTTTCTGTATTTTTTATACAGATGGATATCAGTCTGGTCCCCATGGCCTCCGTTGCGTCTCAAGCCTGGTGAAACGTGATCATGCAATCAGATCAGTTTTTTTCAGTGACACATGTGAAACGAAGGAGCTCATTGGTCACCTATGATTTACAAATAAAATCTAATTCATCTCACCTCAGATTAGCAGAGTTTAGTGCTTTGCTCATTAATTCTGCGGAAATCTGCAATGCTTTTCAGCCCTTGTGATATTTTTTTTTATTTTATTACTTGTGTGTTGCTTGCATGTCCCGATTGGCTAATCCACCTGTCAATCACCCATTTGAAAACAGGGAGATTCACCGGTGACCACACTCACATCTTCGTAAAGTATTGCGGAAGTGTGTATTCTGGATCCCAGGCAAGGTATACAGCACCTCAGAAATGTAAGTAAGTAACTATTATAATTCTAATTGAATTGAAACCTGAAAAGCAACTAGTACATAAGTCATTCTTACCTGTAACTAAATAAATTTCCAGGCAATCCAATAACATCTCTACGTAGACGAGTAGGTGACTGTCTCCACCAGAAAAGTAAAGTACCTTTAAAAATCTCTTGGTCACATTTATGTACTTCTAATGCCAGGGTCGCTATGACTTCACCTCAGGCATTTCTCTGTATCTGAGACTCCAAGATTTAAATACACAGCCCTGAGACTACCATGAGGGCCATATTACGGTCTCGTCTACTCTGTTTCCAAATGTCAGGACAAATTTCTCAGACAAATTTGATTTGAGTTGTACCAGACCAGGACATGAGTTGCGCTGTCCCTTTTTGCTCCCTCAGTAATTCCTCATTTGAAAGAGCAAACCCTTGAGATGGTTAATAATGAAGGACATGGCTCCATTTCAAAGCGGTTCATTTTCAGAGCCGTGTCTGTCAAAAAGGAAGCCCAAGACGTGTCAGACTTCCGTTTATTTTATGAATTTATTATATTGTTTGAATTATTTAGAGTTTGTTTTGAAGAACATCCATCATCGCTTTCATGACAGCGGGTGTGTACACTTTGTCTAAACAAGATTACCCCAGAGCATTATGCAACCTAACTACACGTGACCAGAAGATAGTTTTTAACAAGCTTTGTTTTGAGTTTGAATGTTTCTTCTCCAAACGCTCTGAGGCGGGTTGTCCAAATGTCCATCAAATGTGCTTCAGATGATTACCCAGAGGACGGCGCTAATGAGAGTTAAGCAACGTTTTTTCAAGTGCAAAGTTTTAACTCAGATTTGCCGCTCAATTTAGCTAAAGTAATGAAGTGAAATGGATCTACAAAACCAGTCATGCCTTTAGAGTGCAAAATATGGCCAACCTCATTTTACATTTTACCTCTCATTAGGTTGTGTGAGCGAATATAATAACACAATAACTATAAGGGTTGGGCATATTTTATTAATCCCTCATAAGAGACATTCAAGAACATAAAGTGCTTTACTGTTGCTGCCACAACTCTGGGGTAGGTGGACAGAGGTGAGACTGCCAATCAGCACTATCGCCGCCTCTGACCACCACCAATAACGCACACACCACATACATATAAAGGTAAAGGCAGCTGTCTTGCCCAAGGACACAGTAACAGAATGGATTGGTTCTTATCGATGAGAATCAATCAGCAGACTTTAGGGTTGGTGGTTGAGTTCTCTAACTAAGCCACTACAATGCCACTATAGCTCCTAGCTGTGTCCCATCCCAGAACTTCCCCTGCTTAGCTTCTGAGATCTCACAAAATCAAGAATTCTCAAGGTGGTATGACTTTATACTGTATCCTTCTGTCATTTTTGTCAGGTTTGGTACCTCAGCTACAGCTTAATACTCTTGACCAAGATCCTGGCCTAAGATCTGAAATAAAGGGGGTAAGGTAGGCTTTGAACTCCAGACAGGTTTTCCCAACACTGAAGAATGATTAAAATGCAAAAGGCAATTGTTTGACTATCTAAACATGTATTGTTTTCATATCCACCACTCAGCTAATATCTATGTATACTAGAGATTGATATGTTTTTTTTTTCCATGGCTGATGCTGATTGTTTAGAATCCAGAGAAACCATTGGCCGATAAGCTCTGCCGATATTTTTGAGCCGATATGTAGGGCCGATTTTGATCATTTTCCCCAAATGTGAATTTAGTACAAACTCATTCACAACCTTGTTTCACTACAAATTGGATAAGAGAGTTGTTTTCCAGTAACATCTTTGAACTAAAGTGTTCAAATCAAGCTTTACACATATATTATTTATGGATATTTAGGCAGCACTGCTGGAGATGTAAAGCTGATAACCAATATGCTAAAAAGTGCAAATATTGGCCTGAGATACAGGTCTATCTGTAATGTATACTTAATGTATACGCAGTGTTCTAATCCAAGGAATCAAGAAAAGCGTAAAAAAAAAGGCAAATGGTCATATTTTTATATAGCCCCTTTCCACCTTCAAGACACTCAAAGCACTTTACATCAAGGAGCCACTCACCCATTCACACACACATTCATACACCAGTGTACGCAGACACTGGGGGCGAGGTGAGTTAAATGACTTGCTCATGGACACAACGACAACGTTCATCTGTGGGTGGTAGAATCTCACTGCTCAACTAATGATGATGAGCGGGATTCGAACCGCTAACCTTGGACAAACAACCAGCTGAGCAACTGAACAGCCAACTGAGCTACTGTTTTAGTACAAACTGTTCTTTTGTCTGTGGGCAAGATACAACATCTAAATTTGTGGCAAGAGGGACAAAAGCTAGCCAGAGTCCAAAATCAATAACGATCATTGGACTCCAACCACCTGGGCTGTTAAATGAGCAACTGAACTCTTTGTTTTAGTGACCAGAATGTGCGTTTTGTGTATAAGTTCTAAAATAAAAACATAATGTTCTTTTTATTTGCGCCACATAATTATGCATTGATATTATGAGCGGACGCGATTATAGTCTTGCATCATCGCCACTTTTCAATCAACTTTACCTCTTTGCCTTTACTCACCTCATCCACATAATCCCCCTCTACAGTATCTAGCCTAACAAGCAAAAAACAAAAGTAAACTTTGTGTCCAACTTTCATAGCCGGTGTTATTTTCTGATGACACTGGCAGGTGGTGTACAACAGATTGGATTGTAATAATTGAGAAGCCTCCCTGTCTAGATCCAAACTTATACCAGCTTGTTTTATATTATATTTATTTCATTATTTTTGCCACAACTTTTTTTCCAACTTCAGCCCAATCCAATCACTACCGCCCGCTCCTCGCAGCTATGGTACTCCGGGGGTGTAAGTTGATTTTGTGGGCCAAGCTGTCGCGTTGAGCTGTGTTGTTCTAGCTTGCGTCACTCGGTGAAAGATGTGATAGATGGCCAGGCCTCTGATTGAACGGATTCAAAAGTGCATTTCTGAAGTGGACAAATGTTTGTGTTTTTGACCACAGCTGTAACTTCTGGGAACTATTTTTTTGGTGGTGAAGTTTGGTTGAGTGTTGCCAAATTCATAATGACAGCAGTGTGGTTTTTATATATATTTAGAGACTTCTTCGGAGCAGCAAGTAGTATATCTAGTTGCAACTGAATATAAGATAGTGTTATCTTATACATGCTAAACTAATGTGGAAAAAAAAAAAGATATAAGCTATGTCACTGTGTACACGCTTGAAACCAAAATCTGCCCTCTGGTATTTAAAAACTGAAAGTATAATGTATAAGTATTTTCTTATCCGTTCTCTTATCTCTTTAGTAGCTTTCATGATGATGCACGTATCTGTTAGCATCATGTTGCTAGTAGCCATTTCAACATAATTTGCCACTGTTGCCAGAAGGGGACAACAAGCACCTAATCCAAGCATTTGCTGGGATGTGAAAGAACCATGCAACTTCCAAGGAGAACATGTTATTTTTTTTTCTTATCTAACGCTTTTCCAGATGCTCAAAGTCATTTTACAATTTTGTGCATTATTCAGTCACTCCATACTCGGTGATGGTAAGCTCCTACTGTAGTCACAGCTGCCCTGGGTCAGACTGGTGGAAGTCAGGCTGCCAGTCTGTGCCATCGGTCCCTCCGAGCACCACCAACGATCAGACACACACCAGATTCACACGTGGGTGAAGAGTCTTGCCTAAAGACATGACAATAGTTTGGGCCCACTGTGACACCTGGCATTCCCAGCAGTCTCCCATCCGAGTACTAACCAGGAGCAGCCCTGCTTAACTTCTGAGATCTGATCAAACACCAGTATTTGACGAGACGTTTGGCCACATATCCATATGATGAAATACATATACAATCCTAATGAAACATTAATGAAACAACAAATTATTTAACTCCTGGAAAAATAAATATTACCCGCATGGACACCCATTACATCCTCATTTCTATACTTATTCTTATTTGTGGATACAGTATAATTCACTATATTTAATTTCCTCCTCTCCTCCTCTCCACTGATTTTAACCACAATACAAACTGGAATGCAATTACTTCATAATAGCCACCGCATACAGCAATAATATGAATAACACAAAGGCGTTTTAATATGCGCTGCACATTCATTACTTGTTATTAAAAGCAGTGCAAACTTCTACATTTTTCCTGCTCAACAGCTCCCTCTCATTGTTACTTAATGAACATAGAGTCACAGAGCCTGAGAAATGAAATGCACTTTTAATTATGTAGCAACGCCGCCGAACCAACCAGGCTAATGCACTTTCATCATTACAGACTGGTGATCGAGGCTAGCTAACAAAGCTATAAATGTCCCTGTCCATTCACCGCTGCAGGGGTTGTGTTACAATCTAATGCATATTTAACTCAATGCAAGTGCCCTGCCCATAACCCCAGCACCATACTGTTCTTAAGACACACTACAGACATGTATGCAAAGAGAACATGGAGAGAGTAAGCACCAAATGAGTTTAGCATTATGATTACTGACAAGTGAGTTGAACAGGCTTGCGTCTTTATCCCGTCCTCTGAGTGCATTTACATTAATATATGTAATGAGAGTGGACATAGTATACGTCCCTCTGGCTTTAAAGGGCCCGTGTTATGCTATTTTCCGATCTGTGTTATAATGTTGTTTCCTCATCACAAACATACCTGGAGTTGTGTTTTGTTCCATTCACATATTTAACACACAAACCTACGTATTTAGGCTGAGTTCTCTCAAACTGAAAACACTCTGTTCCACCTTGTGATGTCATATGGTAATACAGGAAGTGCGCCACTGTGTTTTTAAACGTTGTACACCTTGACTAAAATCATTTGGATAATTTCAGTCCTGGAAATGCCAATCTCAACTGAACTAAAGGAGCTAAAAGAGGTAGCTGGTAACTTGAAAACTACTGCTTCATGACATCACAAGGTGAAACAGAGCATTTTGATCTTTGGAGCTGTATACAGACTAATAATGCAGGATTACTTAAACATGAGTGAATAAACCAAAACACAACTTCAGGTATGTTTTTGAGGAGGTAACATTATAAAACGGCTTAACACTCGCAAGAGTCAATTTTGTGTAATATAGGACCTTTAATTTCTTTTTGGTCACCTTGGGAGTATTTCACATTTTCATTTTTTCACTGCTGTTTCAGTGACATATTTTGGATGCTGAGATGCAGCGCGTAATGCAGTAATGCAGTGGGAATGAACAATAAAAAATATAAACAAAACCTTTAGGCAATGTGTGTAGAGCCCAGCATTTGTTGTGAGAAAAAATAGATGGAACTATTCCGGCACTGGTTTATGTTGGGATTTTTACCTATGACGCAACAATCCTGAGAAAATTAAAAGATGACCTTGTAACAGGATAAATGAAAGGACACATATTATGCACAATTGTGGGAGCTTTTGACCATGTTATATTGTTGCTTGTTTCAGTAATCAGTTTATTAAAGTTGTCTTCTCCAAGCACTCACAAATGCTCTGTTTGCATTTTTGCCCGAATTCTTGCGTCATAGGTAAAAATCTGGACTACTACTGTGCAGTTTTTAAGGCTATAAACCATCACCGGACTACAGTCAAATTGTGTTCACAATGGACACGTGGCTCTGGTAGTACAGCATTCATGTTGCTTAAGGGCTTCATTTGTTTATTTCTGATTGTTCCAGTTGCTGACAGCAGAGGGAGCTCCAACACCTAAATACATCATTGAAAACTGAAGTGTCGTCTTTTAAGTGTTTTTTTCCATATTGTTTTAAGTTAAAATATGTGAAATACTTATCCCGAGGTGACCAAATGTATGACTAAAATGGAATTAAAGGCACATGAATGCATAATATGGGCTATTTAAAATGACAAGGGAATTATCTAACAATAGATTTTATAGGCTTGAAATGTACTAGACATATTCATTTACTTATTTAATCCCCAGATTGTCCAAATATTATTACCAAAAATAAAGTCATAGGGCCCATAAAAGAAACACACTTTCCCAGTATATTTATTATGAATATAGAACCATGACTTCAAAATGAGCTTTATCTAATTTCAGTATTAATATTTATCACCTGACAACTGTTTTATTTAATGCCTGTAATACACTTAAAGAGCAGTAATCCTTAAATAGTATTCCCAGAGAGAGGTTTTCAGAGGGGTTGAGTCGAGATTTGAAATTCAGATTCAAATTCTCAACGGGCACAATAATATAAGGCTGCTGGCATCACTACCATTTATTTGAATAAAGCAGACGTCTTAATAGATACTGTTTATTGTTTCTAATAAAAACGATTTAATCCTTAATCAAATCCCACTCTTTCTTATAGTTTCTGAAGAGCGCTATACATCATTAGAATGGGGATGTCTTTTTTATGTTATATGTTATGTTAATTGTAATCATATAGCAACATTATCTGTCTTATTTCAAATATCATGAGCAATTTAATCGTTTGGATCGCTATAGAATATATGTCTGATATTTATAGATATAGCTGAGACTTAAACATGCTGTACCTGATTTTTACTGTCTTAAAAATGTGAAAAACTTGATTTGCAGTGGTCCAAGTTCTTCCTCACTGACCTTATGCATTCAGAGCAGCCTAATTATTCACCATGATGTGTTTATAAGCACTTTTCACAACTTTCAGAAGCCAGAGTGAAGTTTTGCTGTGGCCCATGACGGTAAAGATAACAACAGCTAGCAAGCTAAGCGCACACTTTCTGATTATTAGACAAAAAACGCTTTATGATTAGACGCAGAAAGCGCACAGCGGACTTAATTTGACCTCAAGAGCTGCTTATACAATATATCTGTATTGGGGCAAGACCATAGACTGTATAAAGAAGTGGACTAAGTGAGTGTGACGTCACCCATAGCATTTAGCTCCAGTAAATGAAGCTAATCGAGGCTAGCAGTTTATAGGGGAAATTTGGAGCTGAGTTCCATATTTGGATTCTGACCGCGAGTATCATAGCAACCAAAGAGCCAATCTGTAGCAAGACTGCTGAAGGTAACGCCCCTTCTCTCCTGCATCGCTGGTTTAGCGGGGAGCGTGCACTTAGCAACGCTGTCAATCAAACCCTTGGGAAAGAAGCCGCCTGATTTGTCTGTTATTAATGTTCATATCTTGATTTACGAACACAATAGCAAAATAAAAACACCAGGATCATGTAGAGTGGGTTAATGTGAACATTTAAGACCGAAATGATGAGGCTCACTGCGTGATTTTGTAATACTTCTATATGGCTTTGTGTAAGTAATTTGGTTTTTCATCATCACCATTGATCGGGTATTTTTAAAAGACAAACAAGTAAGAATCCAATGTTTATATCACTACATCTTAAGCATTAGATTTCAATTATGGTGGGCTTTTCTGGTGGGAGGTAAACCAACTGCTTGTCTGCGTGGAGAGATGATGGTTAGTACGTTCCACAGTATTAAGCTTAAAGTGCTCATATTATGCAAATTTCTGATCACTGTTATAATGCTGTTTCCTCATCAAAATCACACCTGAAGTTGTGTTTTGTTTGATTCACACATGTTTAACACACAAACCCTGCACATTTAAGCAGAGCTCTTCTCTCAAACAGAAAAATGCTCTGTTCCACCTCGTGATGTCATGTGGTCATTCAGGACGTTCTGCACTGTGTTTCACTAGAGTTATCTGGATCATTTCAGCCCTGGAATTACCAATCTCTACTGAGCTAAAGCTAAAAGGTAGCTGCTAACTTCATGACATCACAAAGTGGAACAGAGCATTTTGAGATATGGAGATGTAGACAGCCTAATAATGCCGCGTTACTCAAACGTGTGAATGAAACAAAACACAACTCGAGGTATGTTTTTGATGACGTAACAACATTATAACATGGCTTAAAGCTCACAGGAGTCCATTTTGCGTAGTATAGGACCTTTAACAATCTCCATGGAGACAAGCTGGTGACACCAACAAGCAGAGTTACAGTAAGAATACATGTTTTTCAAGGTATTTTTCACCAATACAAAACACCTATCAATGCAATATACATTTAATGCCATATTGAGGAACGTTCCAGAAAAGACAGTGACATCAAGCAGGTAATATCCACCACCAGTAAAGTGACATAGTGCAGCTTTAAACACATATATAGAAGCTGTTGTGTGCATCTTTTACACTTTTCCGTCATTCTAGGATTTGCTCGCCCGAGGCCCGTAGATGCCGGGATATAGCCTGGATGTGTTTCTGCTTTGGCCCTGCAGAGGCGAGTGTGTGTGGTACATAATGACTGGAAATGTGATTTTAGTTTTAAATAAATGTGTGCACGAGATTATGAAGCTCATTAATGATGTGCTTGGCTGGCCCGGAGCACTGCAGTTTTACACGCAGCACTCATAAGATATTTAAAGTCTCCCTCTGTCTCTCTCTCCGTCTCTTTACTCTCTTACGCTCTCGCTCCCTGTCTCTTTTTACCTCCCTCTCTGTCTCCCTTTCTCCCTCCCAATCTCTCCCACTCTCCTTCTCTATCTCTCCCTCTTTCTGTCTCACTCCATCTCTCCTCTATCCCCCCTCTGTGCCATCTGTCTCCCTTCCTCTCTCTCCCTCTGTTGCTTACTCTCTGCCACCCCTCGCGCTCTCTCCCTCTCTCTCTTTCTCTCTATCTCTTCCCTTCTGAAACCCCTCCTTCTTTTGCTCCTCTCTCTCTATCTCCCCCTCTCTCTGCCCCTCTCTTTTTCGCTCCCTCTATTTGCCCCCCCAAACTCTCCCCCTCTCTTTCTCTCTCTCTAATTACCTCTCTTTGGCACTCCTCCTCTGTCTCTCCCTTCCGCTCTCTGTCTCTCCCTTTAACTTCTTTTGTGTGTCTCTCTTTATCTCTCTTTGTCTTTCTTTCTCTGCTCCCCCTTGTTTTGTCTTCCTCTCTTTTTCTCTCTGTCTCTCTCTACCGTACCGTTCTCCCTCTCTACCACCCTCTCTTTATCTCCCTCTCTCTGCCCATCCAATCTATCCCCTCCTCTTTCTCCCTTCCACTCTGTCTCTCCCTCTAACCCCTCTCCCTTCCTTTCTCTGTCTCTCCTTCTAACTCCCTCTGTGCGTGTGCCTCTCTTTATCTCTTTTTGTCTCTCAGTCTCTGTCCCCCTTCGCCTGCTCTCACTTGCCCTCTCTCTCTCACTCGCTTTCTCTGTCTCTCTATCTCTTTCCAGCGCATCACTCTCCCTCTCTACCCCGTCTCTCTTTCTCTCCTCTCTTTCTCTGTCTATAGCCACTCTCTCTACCCCCCTCTCTTTCACTCTCTCTCTCTCTCTTTGCCCACCCAATCTATCCCCCCCCTCTTTCTCTGTCTGTCACTCTCTGTTCCCCCTCATTTTGTCTCCCTCCCTCTCTCTTTCTCTCTACCGTATCGTTCTCCCTTTCTACCACCCTCTCTTTCTCTATCTCTCCCTCTAACTCCCTCTCTCCCCCCCATCTCTCTCCCTTCCGCCCTCTGTCCTCCCTCTAACTCCTTGTGTGTGTGCCTCTCTTTATCTCTCTCTCTGTCTCTCACTCTCTGTCCCCCCCTCGCTCTCTCTCTTTCTCCGTCTCTCCCCGCCGCATCTCTCCCTCTGTTTCCCCTCTTGTATTGGTGCATTAATGTAACATGAGTATCGTCAGACAGTGGCCCAGGGCTGAACTCTTTACCTCCGTCTCACATCATGTGCTCTGTCGCGGTGCCTCCAGATGTTTACTGCCCCAGAGCTATGCCCCAACAGCCCACGGACAGGAACACTGCTCTTACATTATACAGCTGTGTGGAGTTAGCGCGTAGCTGCAAGAAGCCATGAATCAAACATAATCGAGATAATGTACATTTAAAGGCGCACTGTGTAACTTTGCGGGTGGAAGATCTGCCACTGTCTTGCGTAGAGGCGACCGCAGTAAGTACCACCAGTAAGAATGCACGTTTTTCAAGGTATTTTGAGGCTAACTGAATAAATGCAAGGTAAAAGTTTTATACCATCCTTTGGAACGCCCCCTGGTGGTGGACCCTCGACCCAAAAGAAGGTTACATAGTGCACCTTTATATGTCAGATGCTTTAGACCTTCATTTTAAAAACAACTTTTCAAAATTGCATATATCATCACTTACATAACTTCTTCATTCATAAATCTTGTAACCGCAGCTGCCCTGGGGCAAACAGACATTTTGCACAGGCACCCAATTCATTCTTCACTCAGACATGGAGTAAGAATTCAGTGTCTTGCCCAAGGACACGGTAACGGCAGGTAAACTGTCATTTTAAAAGGTATACCTCTCTATCAACAAGGCTAGATGCGAATATTCTTAAAGTGAAAATGAATACATGACCAGGGACGATACCAATTCCAAGCTTTAGCTACCACTACTTTAACGGCGCTGTACCTGATTTGTACTGTTTTAAAAATGTGAAAAACAGAACTAGTTCATTTTAAACAGTTTGCAGTGTGCCAAAGTTATTTCTCAGGCCAGAGCAGAAGTTTGGTTGTAACTGTAAAGCTAACAACAGCAACAACTAGCATGCTTACACTGCACTTCCTGATAATTGAACAACACAACACTTTATTATAATAACATGCAGACAGTACACAGACTTATTTTGTGCTGCTTATACTATATCTATTCTATACTATGTACTATATATCTGTCCTGGGTAAAGACACATTTTGCTCAAATACTCGGGAATAAATCATGTACAGACCTTTTAAAGAGGCAAATAAGGAATTAAAACTATATACTTTAGTATTATAATTTTAAACCTGATAAAGCCCTAATACTATCCATATACTAACTAATGAAACTAACACAAACACCTTTACATTGGTGCCACATATCTCTTAAAAAAGACCTATTGTGCTTGTGTCTGCTCTATAGTTATAATCTATGACACCCGTGGATAATTACGTAATAATTTGCACATTTTAAATCGCAATATTCATCCAAAACGACTGAATAAAAGAAACAAGTTGCCCAATGGGAGCTGACGTCGCTGTAAACGTCATCACAACAAAGAGTTGGCACCTCCGATGGATAGCTGCAGATCAAGCTAGCAAGTAGTGGATTTTTTTTTTTTTTTGTACCAAAATGACTACGCAACGCTGCCGAATCCTGCGTTAGTAAGTCCAGAGCTGTGGGCGTATGCTGGTGGATTGTAAATGGTGAGAGGAAACAACTATAACATGTTGAAACACTGAAAGCGCTAAAAATCGATTTTGCAGTATAGGTCTATATTAAATACACGGACTCAAGTACAGAATTTTTATTTGGCTATTGCAAGTAAACACTGAGCACACCAAAACACGGTACCACATGTTGTGAATGGCACTATGTAAGACCTAAGTTTATGAAGAATACGGGGCTTCTCTGACCTGTGCTGTCCGTCTGAAGCTGCAGTTTGCTTCATAATCCTCCAGAAGTCCAGCTCAGGAGAAACTTACACCCACTCACCCCACAGGAGACCAGGAGACCAGGGGACCCAGTGACTGCAGCCATGACACGACTTACGCTGTGAGGATCAAATATGAGATTAGAGAGGATACAAAATCCCTTTATCTGGCATGGAGAAGCCCTCATGGAAATGCTTCTTCAGTGAGTGGAAGAAATGGCAAAACACTGTAAGTTTATTTTATTATTATTTATATTTCAGGTTATGTAGGTTTTGTCTTAGTAAATGATTTAATTTTATTTTATTATATTTAATTTGTATTTCATTCATTATTATTTTTCCTGATTCAATTCAATTCAATTTTTATTTGTGTAGCATATTTAAAATACAACTTAAACTGCCCAAAGTGCTTCACACAACAGTAAAAAAAAAAAACAGAAATACAAAAATATGACAAACTTAATTTTTTTAAGAACATATTATATATAGGCAAATCACAAAACATCTAAAAATAAGAGAAAAAAAACCCAAACAAACTAGTTAGTCTAATTAGTCTATAGAGCACTTACAGACATTGAAAGCCCTTATTCACTCCCCATAGTTGCCGTTATTTACTTCTTGGTGTTTTGACTACAAACTTCCAGCCAGGCATACACTTAAAGAGGGGGTATTATGCAAAATTGACTTTTTGAGCTTTCTACCATGTTATAACGTTGTTCCCTCATCAAAAACATGCCTAAACAGGTTTTATATGTCATGTCCATGCATGTTTGTGTATTTTAACGATCTCTCCCGGGCCCTATTCTAACCCTCCTTACAGTTAGCTGTAAGATTCTGTGCAATGCTTCGACCGCAAGCCTACGTCACCCATGATCCCACACGACAATTCTCCATAAATATACAAAAGCACGATGCAAAACTGTACACAGCAACTTGACAAACCTGACGCGATGTGCAGTAGTTTCGTTAAATCAAAACTGACACAGCAACTTGACAAACCTGACGCGATGTGCAGTAGTTTCGTTAAATAAGGTAACATGGTGATCTAAATATGTTATGTGTTAGAAGTTAATACTCCATAGAACTAAAATACCTCCTTGTTAAAAAGACAACGGGTGCCTTGCCCAGTGGCAGTGTGCATTTTAATTTCTGTTTAATTTACTGTTTCCAATTGGGATACACCAGATATCTTTACTACCATGTTGTTGTTGGATTACTCTATACTGATTTTCAGCATTTTTAGAGGTATGAAACAGTTATGTATTTGTACTTTATATACAAAAATCTGCTGTATATTGGTTATTATGAACTCAAATTCACGTCTTATTCTCTTCTTATATTAGAAAACAACATACCAAAGGACAGCGCCCCCTTCCTACTGACCTACTTAACACAGGGAACTATTCTGCCGACCGCTGCAGAGAGGGATCCAGGGTTCACATATGTCAAGGTGTTTGCAGCGAGATAAAGTGGGAGAGCAAAAAGGACAGAGAGAGTAGAAAACGAAGGGGGAGAGAGCGGAAACTAAAGACGGGGCAAAGGAGAGAAGAGAGAGGAGAGAAGGAGAGAGAGAGAAAGAGAGAAAGAAAGGAGGAGAGAGAGAGGAAGAGAAAGGAGAAGAGAGAGAGAGAAAAAGAGAAAGAGAGAATAAGAAAGGAGAGAGAAAGGAGGAGGAGAGAGAGAAATTAGGAGGGTGCGAGAGAGAGAAAGGAGGAGGGTTGAGGAGGAGAGAGAGAGAAAGAGAAATTAGAGGGAAATGGTGAAGGAAAGAGGGGGGAGAAAGACAGGAGGGGAAGAGAGAAAGACAGGAGGGGAAGAGAGAAAGGAGAGAAAAAGGTACAGAACAGGAGAGGGGGAGATACAGGACGGGGGGATGATGAGAGAGAAAGAGACAGAGAAAGCCAGAGAGAGATAGAAGATCAACAGAGAGAGGAAAGGTTGAGAGAGGAGAGATCATGGGAAAGCATGGAGAGAGAGAGGAGAAGAGAGGGAGATACAGGAAAGAAAGAGATAAGTTGAAGAGAGAGAAGAGGCAGAGGGGAAGTAGAGTCCATGGAGTGCACTAGATGAGTCTCACTCTGCACCCCACAGTGAGCTTAAAGTCAGAGGGAGACTGAGATCAAAGCCTGGTCTCCATCTGGGCCCTGAGAGCCTGCAGTCACAGATCTGGGTTTACTGTATCCCCGGAGTCAGCTCACAAATGCACAAGGAGCAGGATGGAATATGGCACTGTTCACAAAAGTATAGTTTCACGAGATAAAAGACATAAGCTGTGCTCATTTTGGTCCTGGTTGGGTCCTAGTTTGGTCCTGGTTTGGTCCCGAGTTTAGTCCTGGTCTAGTCCAGGTTAAGGCCGCGTTCACACTTGCATTAAAAGCGCAACAAAACTGAGACTAAATGGGACTAAATCTGGAATTAAACCTTAAACCTGTACCACGCCAGGACTACAACAGGACCAAACCAAGTCTACATCAGGACTAGGCTCAAACCAGGATCAGATCTGGAAAAGTGTGAACGCAGCCTGAAATACTGTATTATACCAAAATCTCTTGTTAGAAACAGAGATAACCAAAGTGCTGTGTACAGGGCAATGCAAAAGTAAAATTATATAAATGGTACAATACTAAAAAAAAAAAAATGGTAGAAGAAGTACTCGATATAGTTATTTTAGTAAAAGTACAGATACAAGCAAAAAGAAAAAATACTCAAGTAAAAGTAAAAGTATCACATGAAAAAAAACAACTTAAGTAAAGGTATTAAAGTACCTGTTTAAAAATGTACTTAAAGAGTAAAAAGTTTAAGTAGTTAAGAGTTTGAGGTCTAATAAAGCTTCAAATGCAGTGATTTTGATAAATATTTGTGCTGAATTTTGTTCAACAGAAACAACTGAATTGATATTTTTTCCCACCTTTTTTTATTTGCATATTTTTCTTTGCTCAAACTACGAATGTGTTGAAAATAAACCGCTCAGCCTTTCCAGCAGGTCTCAGACGATACTTTAGCGCAGTTCAAAAACATAGTGGAGTAAAAAGTACAAATACCTGCTTTCAAATGTAGTGAGGTAAAAGTGCAGATACCTAAAATGTTTACTTAAGGACAGTACTTTGCTTTACTTTTTACCACTGTACACAATGAGGAGTTGACTCATTTCATTACCTGCTGTTTCGGACATGCTCGGATATAGTCCATAGACCATCATGTTATCTCTTTGTCTTACTCAATTCATTATATGCTTGTTTATTTTCCATGGCCCTTTCTCACATAGCCTATAGCCTGGCATTTAAATAGACAACATTGGCAAACCCTCTCAGTGCAACAAAAGCCTTACCGCACAAGGCAGAATTAAACGTGATCACTCTCCATGAGATTAAATATTGATTTTGGTCCAATCGGCGATGGACAGATCTCCCTCAAGATTAGCTATTCATACTTGAGTCATTTCTTCTGCTTGTTCTCGTTGATTCGGCCGCCCCGAGATGATACGAGAGCTTATGGTCAATAATTTCAAACTGCAAATCAATAGAAAGGTATAGTGAAATGTGGCGCATATAGAAATCAAGTATGTGTAATCACAAAATGGCGCGTTGCTGAGAGTGCGGTGATGAACTGGGGCGACAGTGGCTTGGCTGGTAGTTGGCGACGTGTTTGTCCACCGATCCGAAGGTCGGCGGTTCGAATCCCGCTCTCGACATAAACGTCACCGGTACTGCGGTTAGATCCACTGACCCACAGACTGGCGGTGCGATTCCAGCTCCCAAAGATGAATGCTGTTGTTGTGTCCTTGGGCAAGACACTGGTGTACGAATACGTGTGCGACTGGGTGAGTGGTTCCTTGGTGTAAAGCGCTTTGAGTGCCTTGAAGGTGGAAAAGCGCTACATAAAAACGTGACCATTTACCATAAACTAACAAAATTGAGAACTGAACAAGGTTTTCATGAAACAAAGCCGATCGTTTAAAGTCTAACAAATTCTAGAAATTCTGTCTGTTGCATTTCTGAATGGCTTTACGATCCACACTGTAGCAAAATCGAAACATGACAAGTGATACCCCAAAAATGTATGTAACTTTTTGACATGGAGACACTACATTGATCGATATTACAACCCTTTGACTGCTTTTTCCTCCCTTTTTTAATATAACTCAATGTTACTTTTGGATGGAAAATAATAACAGTTTATATAATATTAGATCAAGACTATTCAGGAAATTGGTCATATTTTTTTCCCAGATTTGTTACTTCAAATGCGTATCTTTCCAAGTTTTAGTATCAATTATTTGGGTATTGATATTTTGACCATCATGATGCTTAAGTCATATCTAATAGATAGGTACGTACTCCTTACCACTGATGTACACTAAAGCGTAGCGAGATGGATACTTGCGTTCCAATTGCGGCGACCATCTTGTGACTGTAAGAAGAGCAAAATTCTAATGGAAAGTAATGTAAAAACAATTGAGCTAGATGTCTGTTACTATATTATGCTACAATGGTGATGATTTCTGTAGTTTTCAATATACCCCATTGCTCCTGACCATGAACCTCGCTAAGTATCCGGAGATCATGGGTCCCTGGGCAGTTAAGTTGAATACAGAGGACAAACTTAGCTACAGGGCTACTAAAAAACAGAGCTACTTCATTTTAAACGGTTTGCAGTGGTCCAAAGTTATTCCTCACTTACCTTATGCATTCTGCGCATCCTAATGATTCACCACAATGAGTTTATAAGCACTTTTCACCAACTCTCAGAGACCAGAGCAGAGTTTTGCCGTCACAGTAAAGCTAATAACAACTAGCATACTAACGCGCACTTTCTGTTTATCGAACAATAAAACGCTTTATAATTAGATCCACACAGCAGATGTATTTTGACCTCAGGAGAAATTGGGTACGAGGCCTTTAAGTTATCTATACTCAAAAAGAAATGCAATGATCAGTTCTGTTAATCTGTTAACTCTTGTGGGTTCTGTTAATCAAGATGTTGATGAACAAATCAATGTATCACACCAGGAAGAAAGTGATGCTCCACACCAGAGATTAATGAATAAACTCAAATGTAAATGCTTCACAGAGATCAGGAATATAAAACCAAGTCTAAAACTACTTCAGTTATTATTCAAACAGGTGTGGAGCAGGAGCATTGTTTCCTACTCCTTTTGACCCCTGTTTGTGATTCATTTAATTAATATAGTAATTCAAATTTAGTTTCCATGAATAATGAAGAAAGTGGTGTACAAAGTCAAAATCTGCACAGGAGATTGTTATTTTGGTGCAAGGTTTACATAAAACTGTTGGATGAGGATGGGGAGGCATAGCCTGGCACAGCTGCTGCCCTGGGTACAGGGCCTTTAAGTTATCTATACTCAAAAAGAAATGCATTGATCAATGAATCTAACTTGTTCCAATAATATAATGCAGTTAATCTAGATGCTGGCACAGACTACTTCCTGCTTTTATCCCCGTGTGAGAGTTTGATGGAGGACTTGGTCATGCCGCTCTGACCCCGGGCTCTGTGCGGTTTAAATCTCATTTCTGTGTCCTGATCAGAAGCGCTTTGAGTGGGGAGAGCCTTAATAACCTGACAATATGGTGGACAGTCCTTGTATAAGAATGCACAGGCACGTCGCACTGGCGTCGAGGATCCCACAGCCCCAAACTCAATGGTACTTAAAGCAGGCTGAGTGTCTGAATAATCACACAGGGATGCTAAAGTGCTAGTCCTGGTTTTTAAAGCAGAGTTGAATTTGGTTGCTGTAAATAGTTAGCTTGTTAGCTTGAAAGGCTGAGTAACTGGACTCTTGAGTGCAGGACAGAAAGTAATTGTATTTTAATGCCCCACAGTGTAATTGTTAGCCAAAGAATAGACTAAAATAAAAGGTTTTAAAGGGGTGTGGGCGCTTAGCAATGCTGTCTATCAACCCTGTTGCTAACGCTAGTGGGAGCGACCTCGGGGAAAGAAGGCAGCTGATTTGTCTCTTTTTAATGTTCATATCTTGATTTACGGACAAAATAGTGAAATAAAAATACCAGGATCATGTAGAGCAGGTCAATACGAACATTTTAAGGCCAAAATGACGAGCCTGACAGCAGCAGTTATGGAGAGAGGGGCAACGGTTTTCGAATGTAAACTGAAATGGAGCCAGAGTTGATGGAGCTGGAAGCGCGCCCATGATCACTCCCTATTTGGAATGCGGCAGCTAGCAGGTTAGCTATGTCCATTTATATATACAGTCTATGCATTGTCATGTGCCACCTCCGGAATGTTATAGTGTTGCTTTATGTTGAGCTTGAACTTAAAATGCTATGATAGATTAAGGGTATATTATGTTGCAATAGTGATGAGAAATTTTATATAAAATCATTTTGTGATCTAACCAACCATCTGATGAAATGATGAACCACATCTTGATGGGCCCACATAGATGTTTTCTATGATAAAAGCACATTACAGGGTTTTGGAAGGTTCCTTTTCTGTATTGGACTGATTATAATAATCTGATTATAATTTCTATACTTTCCCTTGGCCTAACACTATTTTCTGATGCTACTTTTTTCTGTCAAAAAAAAAAAAAAAAAAAAAGATTTGATTCTCTAGTAAAAATAGACTTCTATTGTAGCCCATCACCGATGTTTAAGTTTAAGAACACATATATACTATTATTCCCTTTTAAACATGTTTTGGTCACCTTGGCATTGTAGTATTTCACATCTTCTCAACTTAAATATTTGGGGAAGAAGAAACATTTTATAAAGTTTTTAGGTATTTAGGCACTGGAGCTTCACCTCAGTCCGACGATGGTTTACGGGCTTAAAAAACAGCATAGATTTTTACCCATGACGCAACAATCAGGGTAAAATTCAAACAGAGCATTTGTAGTGCTCAGAGAAGATGACTTTGGATTAATGAATCATTGAAACAAGCGTGAAAGAAGCAAAGTACAACTCCAGGTATGTTTTTGACGAGGGGACAACAATAGAACACGGTTAAAAGCTCAAAAAAGTCAGTGTTTCACATTTAAAGGAACCATATTACACTATTTTCTCATCTATGTTATAATGTTGTTTCCTCATCACTAACATATCTGGAGTTGTGTTTTGTTTCATTCACACGTTTAACACACAAACCCTGCATGTTTAGGCTGAGTTTTTCTCCCAGACGGAAAACACTCCACCTTGTAATGTCATGCGTCATGTGGTAATACAGGAAGTGCTCCGCTGTGTTTTTAAACTCCTTAGACCTTCAGCCCCGGAATTACCAATTTTTACTGAACAAAAGGTAAAAAAGTAGCCGTTAACTTGAAAACTACCGCTTCATGACATCACAAAACAACAGCATTATAACATGGCTTAGAGCTCACAAGAGTCAGTTCTGTGTAATATAGGACATTTAAACATGACTGAAGCAGGCATTTATCCATCTCCAGAGTACACTCACCACTGCCATGTGAAGCCATACAGAGAGCCCATATTTCATGATAGAATAAGAAAGTGTTTGTGAGAGTCCCGATGATGGATTTGAGAGCGTAGTGGCAGACTAATATTAGTTTTGTGCATTATCAGTCCTGCTAGAGTAAATGCAGAGGAGACTATAGCTCCCCTCAGCTGTTTGCATATTATGAGTCATGAAACAGTGTGGCTGGTAATTCCACTGCTCCTAAGGTCCATACATTTTTCATATGATTCATTTCTCCTGCAGCGGCCTCTGTCTAAACAAAACAAATGAGCCCGGCCCTGTGAAGTGATTGTAGAGGCTGTGTCTGAGGAATCAAAGCCTGTAGTTTGTATGGTTCTGCTGGCTAAAGCTAACAGCTAACCAACACCACGCGTTTAATTGGCCGGTGCTAGCTTTGTGCATTCTGGGTAGTTCTAACTCAGTGAGGACTGAATATTCAGACAATGAAACGGAGCACATAGTATGGGTATATACCAGAACTACCTCTACGTATGCTGCTCATGTCCAACCAGCGAGTCAAATTATAGACAAGGGAAGGTTTTGTGTGAGAATGATTTACAGTCTGAGGCCGAATACAGTATTAATACAATGAACTCACAAAAGTATATTTGCTTTCAGTAAGAAGGAAGTTATATTTATCTTTACAATGCTTAGATAGAGTCATGACTCCATAGATTACAATGTTTGGACTTTTCATTTCATTAAAGGTTAAGGCAATTATGTCTAAGATTTTGCTTAAAATCGTGACACTCTTTGGTACAACAGAGTGTTTACTGACCCTCCTCCACACACACAGAGCCCATCGGCCAATGAAAAGAAGCACAAGAGACATTGGAAAAAGCTTTTTATCTTGGCAACTGCGACATGTAGGGTATTATTTCTGCCCAAATATGTCATTATTAAGGGCATACCCACACTAC
>JACM01078171.1:0-19075 GCA_000787095.1 Periophthalmodon schlosseri
GTTATTTTTTTCTATTTCATAAATTAGGAATATATTTAAATGGGCACACACCACTCACAACTGTAAACAGCATGTAGGCATCGTCTACAGCCAGCACAACTGGACACAAATGCATAGACAGATGCTAATATTTGGGACAAGAATGGCATTTACATGCAGTCTCTGCTGCATTCTCTTTCTGCCAGTGTAAACTAAAATGTTTTAATTGATTCATATACGTATCTTAATGGTGGGTTCTGGGTTGTGTATTATAATTGGTAAGCACATTTCCTGTAATTTTTCTGTGTTTACATGATGGGTTTGGGAAGGACATGGACAATATAACTCCTGGACAATGATTGATATGGATGCATTTATAAATAATAGTAAAAAATAGAACATTTCCTAGAGGTTTCAGGGTAAAATGTAGTAAAAACAAATGGTGAAAAAATATTCTCTCATGGCAATTATCAGAGACTGTCACAATTGTGCTTAAATGAAAGACAAGACTGTTTTCTTTAAAATGATACCAAACGCAATAGTTTAAATCATTATCGAATAGACGGCCTAAACCAAAATATGGACCTGTGTCTAAAGTGCATTTTTTGACACATAGTTTGTAAACTTCAAAGACTGATAACTATTAGAGAAATTCCATTTCAGTGCTGTAGCTCGTGCACTGCCAGCTCCGTCCTTGTTATCTTAGACTACATCATCAGAGGTATAATACCCTCTACAACAGAAGCATAGCCAGACTGGAGTTAACACTATCACAGTGTCTTGAGGGTTCATGTCGTCATGTGCTGGGTCTCTTCCTGATGGTCAATAAACTTCTCCTGTGTTAGAACTCTAGCATCATGCCTCTTCTCTTCAACTATTCAGCTATTACAATTTATTCTACAACAATAACTATTATACAGAAAAGTTTATCACACCAAAATATAAATCTCAGATATGGAACTTTTCAAAAATCACTGATAGCCCTTGCCTCCTTGAGTGATGCTGATATGTCAAATTTTGGGGTCTGGCCCATGGACTAAATGCGCTGAAAATATTTCTGATAAGCTTATTTAGAAGTTTAAAAAAAACATGTTTTGTAACTTCCAAACTGAGTCTTGCCATTTAACTGTTTCAGGTGTTGGCGTCCCAGTGCTTGACAGCCCTGTGTGCCAGTGCAGGAGGAGGGGAGGGGTGCACAGTGGCAGAGCAGCCAGAGATCGACGTCCTGCTCAGTGCTCTACTCTCTCCATGTTTCTCTGTGCGGGACGCTGCTCTCAGGGTCAGTAAGCAGCAAAATCAAAACTTTTCTTTTGATTCTTTGCATAAGTTTAATTTTTGTGACAGTTTATTGAACACATGTGATATTAAAGGTTCCATTTGTAATATGGAATGCTAATGTAAATCATCAAACAATATTGTATGTAGAGTAAGATTTTTAATCAAAACCTGACATGTAGACAAAAATGTTATGAATTCATCATGTTTACTGTTGCCTTAGGGCTTATTGGAGATGGAGTTTGCCCTGCCCACAGACAGCGCTGAGCCCAGTGGCATGAGTCTACTGCGCAGACTTTGGGTTGCCAGGTTTGATGTGGAGGAAGAAGGTAGAAGCCTGGCTGAAAAGTAAGCAGATTTAATACAACCAAACCAAATTTATATAATGACAAAGCTTTATATGTGTTTTTGTTTGAGCAAAAATTACATTGAAAACTTTTCTTCAGATATATATTTCTTAAAAAATCTTTCTTTGACATAATTAAATCAACTCACTGGTTGGTATCTTCCAGGTTGTGGGAGTCTCTTGGTCTGGAATTGGTGCCTGACCTGTGTGCTTTGTTGATCGGTGACGTCACTCACCATGAGGAGGTTGTTCGATTAGCTGCAGCTGAAGCTCTGTCCTCCGCAGTTTCCCAGTACAAAGACCAGTCTGCCACAGTGCTCAGCCAACTCACTGAGCTGTACCAGCAAAAACTATATGTATGACACTCTGCTATAAGTTTAGGTTTGTCTGTGAAAAAATTAATTCATGTTATATTTATATTTCTAGAGACCACCCCCTGTTCTTGATGGCCTTGGAAGGGTCATTTCAGAAGCTCCACCTGATCAATGGGAGGCCAGGTATGGCATAAGCAGTAACCCTTTAACACTCTTCTGTATGCAAAAAAAAAGCTGATTTAGATCAAATGATGATAAAAATGACTTGATGTGACAGTATTTGATGCTTTGTTTTGCACCTGTTCTGGTCAGGTGTGGTATTGCTCTGGCCCTGAACAAACTGTCGGAGTACCTGGACGAGTCTCAGATCACTCCACTCTTCCTCTTCTTTGTGCCTGATGCACTGAATGACCGCCACGCTGATGTACGCCGCTGCATGTTGGACGCGGCCCTCTCTGCACTCAATACACATGGAAAGGTAACTATATATTTAGCATTTATTTACTCCAAGTCTAACTGTTTTAATTCCATCAGCGCAATATGTAAAGAATTGTTCAACACAAATTTGTGTTAATTATTTTTACAATGACACATGTTTACTCTTTGGTCAAGATAATGCATTCTACTTTTTATCATAAAATGTATTTTAGTGAAAGAGTTATAGCAAAAACAACACAATATGTATGACGTTTTCTTTGGGTATAATAGTTGTTGTATTTTTTTTTCTTCCCAGGACAATGTCAGCTCCCTTCTGCCCGTGTTTGAGGAGTTTTTGAAGAACGCCCCTCAGGATGCCAGTTACGACTCAGTCCGTCAGAGCGTGGTCATCCTCATGGGCTCTCTGGCCAAACATCTGGACAAGAATGACCCCAAAGTCAAACCTATCGTGGCCAAACTCATCACCGCCCTGTCAACTCCCTCACAGCAGGTACGCGCCTCATTCAAATTATGCACCATCTTATTTACAGTGTGTTTAGTTTGCTATTTAGAGGTCAAATATATTCCTTCCTTGTTACAGTAATTTATTCAGACTATGGTAAAATAGTTATTCAAAAAGGAAAGAATGGCTTATATCAGTTTATATCTCTATAAACATGATTTAAAATGCAACTAATTTTTCAGAAAAAAATGTATTGCATATCTTCGCAAAATTGAACTTCAGCCCTAATTCAAACGAGAAAAGAGATCTGATTTTGATTGTCCTAAACTGTAAGTCACATTGCAATATTTCATCAAAACTTGCTTAAAGATTACTTATAACTAGAGGTAGGAAATATATTAATGAAAAATGGATAATATCACAATTGTTGTTTTGAAGATATCCAAAATTAGAATATTGAGTTTATGGTCTATAAATAAAAATATTACATTTGACATCTAGAAGAGACACAAACATTCTACCATAAGAGTATAAAGTGATATCTCTGCCCTTTTCTAGTTGATTATATGGTTCATTCAGATTTTGTGCAAGCCTCAACCAAAACATTTACAAGGACATTTTCGCACATTCCTGAAGCATAGTTAAATATTCTCTTAAGATTGTTATCAAGTGTCAGTATTGCCCACCACTATATATAACCAAATAATTTGGTGATAACCAGGTTCAGAAAACCTAAGATTACAGTACAGAGTCATAATTAATAATTAATTATTAATAATTATTATTTTGTTTCCCCCTTTTTTTCTTTGTTCAGGTCCAAGAGTCTGTTGCCAGCTGTCTGCCTCCCCTGGTCCCTGCCATCAAAGAAGACGCAGCTGGGATCGTGAGGAACCTGCTGCAGCTGCTGTTGGAGAGTGATAAATACGCCGAGAGGAAGGGGGCAGCCTATGGTCTGGCTGGACTGGTCAAAGGCCTTGGGATCCTGGCCCTAAAACAACAGGACATCATGACCACTTTGACCGATGCCATCCAGGACAAGAAGAACTTCAGACGCAGAGAAGGTACATGAGGATCATATACTTACATAAAGTATTTACCACTAGGCATATTGATAAAATCACAATATAAAAGAGATAATACTATATAATTGACAATATACCTACAGCTGCTCCTTGGTGAGTTTTTTTTTAAAATAATTTCTACTTACTTGTTTAAGTTATAGCCATGTTCTGCTTCCTCACTTCTTATCGCTTTCATTATTAGTTGCCTGCCTCCCCTTCTAAATTTCCTATCTACCATATATTCCAAGATGTATTTATTTATTAATTTATTTATTGTGATAGAGCATGTTAATGGACAGACATGATACAACATGTAAACATATCGGATTATAGCTGGCTAATCCGTTGTCCGATGTACCACCAACAATATGAGATGGCCCTGTCCTTTTTACAACATAATTTGCTTTTGAATTTCAATCATACAATATTTTTTTTATCATTTTGATATTTTATGTATTATTGTAATAAACTAGCCCTTGAATTTTGCTCATGTTGGAAACAATTACTTTTGAAGTGCAAGGCCTGAAACCTTGTAAACGGGGCGCTTTGTATATTATCCATGAACTTAACATTTAAGTATTTTGAGCCACCAATTTATTTAAAAATAAATGTCTTTGTTACTTGCAGGTGCTCTGTTTGCCTTTGAGATGCTGTGTAACATGTTGGGCAAGTTATTTGAACCATATGTCGTCCATGTTCTGCCTCACCTCCTGCTCTGCTTTGGAGATGGAAACCAGTATGTCAGAGAGGTAAACTATTTTAATTTTATTCTCTTGTAATGTTCATTTATATGTGAAGAATGTGTTAGAATTCATTTTTGCATTTTTCTAATCTGTAGGCAGCAGATGACTGTGCCAAAGCTGTTATGAGGAACCTGAGTGCTCATGGAGTGAAGCTGGTGCTGCCATCTCTGCTCGTGGCTCTGGAGGAGGAGTCATGGAGAACTAAAGCAGGTGGGGAGACATTTAGATTTAGAAATTTACACTCCAGAAACCTACAATTGCTTTTTCCGCACACCTCATTGTAAACATCTCTTCCTTCTTCTCCTCAGGTTCTGTGGAGTTGCTGGGTGCCATGGCATTCTGTGCTCCTAAGCAGTTGTCCTCATGCCTGCCAAGTATTGTGCCAAAGCTGACAGAGGTCCTGACGGATTCTCACGTGAAAGTCCAAAAGGCCGGACAACAGGCTCTGAGGCAGATCGGCTCCGTCATCCGCAACCCTGAAATCCTGGGTAATATTGAAGACTCCTGGGAGTACATGCTGGTTACTATATTGGAATTATTTGGTGTTTAATTGTGCTTAGTGTTCTTGACTTAAAATGTTTTGGGGGGGATTCCTGGGTCATGTGTCTTTCAGTGTAAAATTTGGTGCTCCATGAATCTAAGATATACACTAGGCTACTCCTCCAACTAGGTACTCTTGACAAAGATCCTGGCAATGTGAAAAAGGGTACCGGCCACTGGAGTGCTGTTGTCTACTGCTCCTGACAGGTTGCCTATTGCTAGTGAAGAATGGGTGCAATTCAGAGGGCACATTTCCTTAGACACAATTGAGTTTACCTAAATTATTAATGATGGTCAGTCAGCAAAAACTTCTGAAACATAACATTTCAGACAAAAAAGACAAAAATGATGAAACAAAAAAAGAAATGGATATTAGTAAAAAAAAAAAATAATAATAATAACAATGCTTCAGTTCCTGTTGTTGATAATAATAATTCCATTCTTTCCCTTAGCCATCACCCCCATTCTCCTGGACGCTCTCACAGACCCATCCAGAAAGACCCAGACATGTCTTCAAACGCTGCTGGACACTAAGTTTGTCCACTTCATCGACGCGCCCTCACTTGCACTGATCATGCCCATTGTGCAGAGGGCCTTCCAGGACAGGTCCACTGACACTCGCAAGATGGCCGCACAGATCATCGGTAACATGTACTCCCTCACTGACCAGAAGGTAATGCAGAGAGATTTTAAGAGTTTAATAGAGAAGACTATACCAAATGCTTTGTAATGTTCTGACATCCTGTTGTTCTTTGTATAGGATCTGTCACCCTATCTTCCAAGTGTCATTCCTGGGCTCAAAACTTCTCTATTGGACCCAGTGCCAGAGGTATGTTAACTGTACAGCTGCCATACCTTTTCTATAGTTTCTTGAACAATTGGAGGTTAGATGGGTATAAAATGATATGTTTCTCTTTTTTTAGGTGCGCACAGTGTCGGCCAAGGCCCTGGGAGCCATGGTGAAGGGGATGGGAGAGTCCTGCTTCGACGACCTGCTGCCCTGGCTCATGGAGACTTTAGCTTCTGAACAGAGCTCTGTGGACCGCTCTGGAGCTGCTCAAGGTCAGTTAAAAAACATAAAAGAAATGCATATACACTTTTAGATAAGATTGATCCCAAATGAAAATGTAAAAAAAAAGTAGTGTAGGCTTTCTCTATGGAGTTTGTCTCCTTGAGTGTGTTTCATCCAAGCATTCCAGTTTCCCCCATCAAATTTTGCTATGGGGACAATGAAATGTAAAAAAACAAATTAATATCTCTCTGTGTGCAGGTCTGGCAGAGGTGATGGCTGGCCTGGGTGTGGAGAAGTTGGATAAGCTGATGCCGGACGTAGTACAAACAGCCAGTAAATTGGACATCGCTTCCCATGTCAGAGATGGATACATTATGATGTTCATCTACCTCCCCCTCACCTTTGGAGACAAGTTCACTCCTTATGTGGGGCCCATCATCCCATGTATCCTCAAGGTGGGCCCTCTTTCTTAAAGAGTAAATCTAAAGGAAAGCCACTTTAGAATACCTTCCATCTATCTGACTTGTCTATATGTATTACATATTTTTTCTCAATGTAATTGGATTGTTGTTTACGTGGTGGTATCACAATTTGTGTTGCTGTATGTGTATCTAAACATTTTATTTATTTATTGAAGATGATACATTTACAATAATCTTCAGCTGATGGGTCACTTTTAATATTAAATGTATTTGAAAATAACAGTCTTTATTGAAATGACCAATTACAAAGATATTGTTCTAAAATAATTGTTTAACTTAAAAAATAAACATGTAAAAATATATTAATATATTTAAACAATCATGCAGTAATACATAAATGGCATTAATTTCTACATATAAATCGCTGCTTGTAGTGGTCTACATTTGCCCCTCATTGATACTGATTTGTAGTTCCCTGTTTGCTCACTAGGCTCTGGCAGATGAGAATGAGTATGTGAGAGACACGGCACTTAGAGCAGGACAGAGAATCATCAGTATGTACGCCGAGACCGCTATCGCTCTGCTGCTGCCCGAGCTCGAGCAGGGCCTGTTTGATGACCTTTGGAGAATTAGGTACAGTTTTTGATGTTGTAACAGGTAAAATAAAATAAAAAAATGTCAGAGTCCAATCTGCTACTTATTCATTTTAATTGTGATATCACATCTAAATATTAACAGCTAACACAAAAGTGCAGTTTGAAAAACCTATAATAATCATATTGTTTGAGATGCATTGCTTTATTTGATTATTGACTATTTGTAGTGGCTATGCATGCACAAGTTTAAATGTTTACTCTTAGGTTTTTGTTTCTTTTTGAAACAAGTTATATTGACAAAAGTCAAATTTGTGTACCATGTCATGTCTTTTGCAGGTTCAGCTCAGTACAGCTTCTTGGTGATCTCCTGTTCCACATTTCTGGAGTCACTGGAAAAATGACCACAGAGACTGCCTCAGAGGATGACAACTTTGGGACTGCAGCATCCAACAAAGTTTGTGACAGTGTCTAGGCT
The DNA here is from genome assembly GCA_000787095.1 of Periophthalmodon schlosseri. Classification (NCBI taxonomy): domain Eukaryota; kingdom Metazoa; phylum Chordata; class Actinopteri; order Gobiiformes; family Gobiidae; genus Periophthalmodon; species Periophthalmodon schlosseri. Next base: position 7,644 of record JACM01078171.1, read on the forward strand.
TTGTTAGTAATTAAATTATGTTATTGCTTTAAAGATTCTGTACCCGATACCATTTTTTTTATTTGAGTAATATTTGTTTTGCCCCAGTTCAGCTATATTGTTTAAGCAGCTTTTGAGGTCAAATCAAATCTCTGTGCACTGTCTGCATCTAATTATAAAGTGTTTTACTGTCTGATAATCAGAAAGTTCATAGTTGGCATGCTAGTTGTTACCGCGTATTACTGCAACAGCAAAACTCACTTACATACTCATTGCTGTGAATAAATAGGATGCTCGTAATGTATAAGGTAAGCGAGGAATAACTTTTGGACCACTGCTAACCATTTAAAATTAACTAGTCTATTTTTAGGAAGATCAGGTACAGCACCTTTAAGTGAATATTGTGAATTTCCATCTGTATCATTGACTTGGAGGTACATTTTTTGGATTATTTCTTACTCGGTCTCCCGCTCTCTCCAGGCCATCATCAGTGCACTGGGGGCAGAGAGGCGTAATCGGGTCCTCTCTGGTCTCTACATGGGACGCTCCGACACTCAGTTGGTAGTGCGACAGGCTTCACTCCACGTTTGGAAAATTGTGGTCTCCAACACTCCCAGGACCCTCAGAGAAATCCTCCCCACACTATTCACTCTTCTGCTGGGCTTCCTGGCTTCCACCTGCCCAGACAAGAGAACGGTATATTTACTGTATAAGTTCACTCTTCTAGTTAATAGGCAAAAGTGGTGTTGCTTCAGACAAGACATCACACATTTTTTTAATCAAAATAGATTGAATGTAATACCACTGTTATTTATTCTAAATACTATCCACAACAGCCACTTTTCTTCTCATGAAAATGTTGGAATGTTTAATAAACTGAACTTTTTTTCTAATTTAGTATTAAACATATTTAATTCCATTCCACTTTCCACTTCACTCAATAGTTTGTATTGTTTCAGATTGCTGCAAGGACCCTTGGAGATCTTGTGAGGAAACTGGGAGAAAAAATTCTTCCAGAGATTATTCCCATTCTGGAGGACGGACTGCGCTCGGACAAAAGCGACGAGAGGCAGGGAGTCTGCATTGGCCTTAGTGAGATCATGAAGTCCACCAGCAAAGACGCGGTTAGTCACATGTGTTTATTAATATTGTATAAAATTCATGTACATGGATGCTGAGGTTAAAGGTTTGAGGGGGGAGATTTACGAATTTAATGGGGACACTAATGATAAATAGAGATGGAACACGACACATGATTCCCACAAGATGAGAGGCAATATTGGGTCCACAAAAATAAGACAAGATGCGACTTTTATGTAATTTATAATAAATACATTTTGCAATTTTGTTCACAATTTTATATATTTATTTTATTTTGTATTTTTTTTGTAATTGTAGGTATATCTCAGCAGTGTTTTATTTCCAAGCCAAATGTAAATATTAATAAATATCAAATTAACCTAACCTGTTGTTTTCACCTAGTCCACCATCTAATTCCATTCTCTGATTTTGATTTACTACTTTGCATAAAAGACAGAATTCCAGCATTACTGTATCATTTTTAAGCATATGCATAGCATACAGGACAATTAAAAACCTAAAGAGAACCAGCCCTTTTGTCGCTGTGTCTATTGCAGGTGTTGGTGTTCTCCGAGTCCCTGGTCCCCACAGTGAGAAAGGCCCTGTGTGACCCCCTGGAGGAGGTCAGAGAGGCCGCAGCCAAAACCTTTGAGCAACTGCACGCAACCATTGGCCACCAGGCTCTGGACGACATCCTGCCCATGCTGCTCAAACAACTGGTATTACACTGGATACTCAATTAGTATTTTATGTTTTCTGTCATGTTATAATGTTGTTCTTTAATAATGAGTTTTTTTAGTTTGAATTTGAGTTGTGGCTATCATATTTTTTACTTAAAGCTTCAAGTGTTATTGTGTAAACTAATGTAATTGGAAGGTTGGAAAAATACAGTCTATCTGTGCATTTTTCTCTTAATTCTATAAAGTAGGTTTGCTAATGCCAGTACCTTTTCTATTTTTTTCAGGATGATGAGGAGACAGCAGACTTTGCACTAGATGGACTGAAGCAGGTTATGGCGGTGAAGAGCCGTTCAGTGCTGCCTTATCTCGTCCCAAAAGTAAGAGTTGTGTTTTCTTAACAACTGCTATTGCAGCCATTGCGTATTGTTCTTATATTATTTGCTGTTCGTTTTAGCTGACTGCTCCTCCTGTAAACACGCGAGTATTGGCCTTCCTATCTGCTGTGGCTGGAGATGCTCTCACACGCCATCTAGGGGTCATCCTGCCTGCACTGCTCTCCTCACTCAAAGAAAAACTGGGGACAGAGGAAGAGGCTCAGGTAAGAACAGTATTTTATACTACATCCTTCTTAACTTTAAATTGACATTCTAGAGTATTTGGTACCACACAGTACCACACAGTACCAACAGTATGCACATTCCTGTGTACTTGCTTGTCAGATTTCCCACCTGTTGTAATTATTAAAATGTAAACTAAGACCATGTGCTATTGTTGTGAACTTTTATATAACAGCATATGTGAGAAATAATATTGCTAGCAGCATAGCATAATATAAAGTAATTTTTTTTTAAGTTTTTGGGAAAATACAAAAATAAACTGCCCATGTCAATTAGATGAGTAGGGTGGTTTGTGTTTTTTTTGGCTATAATAATCTGATTGGCAGAGGACGGAGCCAATGACATTTACAGATACAGCTGGGTCTGGAGAGTAGAAAGACATAACTTAATAAAAATAAATCTGAGAAAAAAAAAATCAGTTATGCTATGAGACCAGTAATATGTAAATTAAAATTCAAAACTTTCTAAAACACATTTGAGATTCACTGACATAAATGTTTAAACTGTCCATTGTTTGTCCCCATAGGAGCTGCTAAGTGCCCAGACAGTGATCTTGTCGGTAGAGGATGAAGTGGGACAGAGGATCATCATTGAAGACCTCCTGGAGGCGACTCGCGGTCCGGACCCTGGCCTCAGACAGGCAGCGGTCACAATACTAAACGCCTACTTCGCCCGCACCCGCCTGGACTACAGTGCCCATGTCCGGACCCTCCTCTCAGGGCTCATCAGACTCCTCAACGACACCAACCCAGAGGTCCTGGCTCAGAGCTGGGACACCATCAACTCCATCACCAAGGTACAGGTTTTTGCAATCAGTATTTTTCACATATTTAGTGATGGTGACACAAACTTGATTATAATGATATGTTTGGATGTGTCTTCTGTAGAAACTTGACGCGAGTAGCCAGTTGTCTCTGATAGATGATCTTCACAGAGACATTAGATCAGCAGCTGCAGATGTGAAGGGCCAGCACCTGCCTGGGTTCTGCCTTCCCAAGAAGGTAAGTAAATCAATCTATCAAACTTTACTTATAAAGCGCTTTTCAGATCAAATTAAATAAACTCATAAACTCAATGAATTATTCTGCCTACAAAATATTGAATTAGTATCTTGGGCTTTAATCCATCGTATAATGTTTGTAACTCAAAAATATACCTTGAGTATTTCCGTTTGAGTGTCCAGCAGAGGGATTTAAATGTCAGATTCAGTTGTTCTCAGGGGACCTGTAAGTGCTGGAAAATAACAACACATTTTCTACACATATATGTACAAGTTATATAAAATTAACTGCAAAAACACATGCTAAAAATCAAAGGGATCAGGCTTAGATGTCGTTATTGACTGAATATTGACTGTGTTGTTTTGTTCTCTCTGCGCCTCAGGGGGTGACCTGTATCCTGCCCGTGCTGAGAGAGGGCGTTCTGACCGGCAGCCCAGAACAGAAAGAGGAGGCGGCCAAAGCACTGGGAGGGGTCATCAGACTGACCTCCCCTGAGGCCCTGCGCCCCTCTGTGGTCAACATCACCGGACCCCTCATCAGGATTTTAGGAGATCGATTTGCCTGGACTGTCAAGACTGCTCTGCTGGAGACACTCACACTGCTGCTGGCCAAGGTCCGCTACATGTCATACCATTCTAATCTTCATGACATAATAAGTATATAATAATAAGTATTCACTGAATGTTCGCACAAATCTGGACTATCTATACCATCTTTTCCTAAATCATCTTTTGTCATCCAAAAACAAACAATATAAGTTTATTTGCATTTTTTTCCAAACTCAATTACCCAACTAACTCTAGACTAGAGATAGTGAACAAAACTTTTTATTTTTGTTACTAATAGGTTCAATACTTGTATACTGATTTCAATGCCACAGTGATGATAAAAACTCGACAATAGAATATAATTTTCAACACAACATAATAGTTTTATTAATGTGATCTTACAGTAGTTCTGATAAGGCTCAAGACCATTTTAAAACAAAGGTAAAGGTAAATTTTGTCCTAATTTTTGTCCTTAATATCATTTAGTATCTAATGTTCAATACTTTTGACAACCCAAACTGGAAATCTGTGTTGCTCAAGAACACCACAGTATGAAATATAAGTATTAAGGATACAACTGCCAACCTTGAAAGTATTATAATTCTATGCAATGCTCTAGCTGCCATTACAATGCAAAACTATGGACATAAAAAATCATTACATTAATATAAATTGGTTCAATCGTTATATATTTTATAGTTCCTTTTTTTTAACTGTGACCCTCTTCAATGACTGTGTTTCAGGTGGGAATAGCCCTGAAGCCTTTCCTGCCTCAGCTCCAGACCACGTTCCTGAAGGCCCTCCAAGACTCAAGCCGCGCAGTCCGGCTCCGAGCGGCAGAAGCCCTGGGACAGCTAGTCTCCATCCACACCAAAGTGGACCCCCTGTTCACTGAGCAGCTTGCAGCCATTAGGAACGCTGAGGACGCTGGAGTCAGGTACCAAATCAGGGCACAATAGTACATGACAAAGACAGGACAAGACAAACCGTGACATACATGATAATTAGACACAACAAGGACATAATGAATAATGTTGGGTATTAAAAAAATTATACTGTTAATATTGAAGTTGCCATTTTTTCTATTTTACTTTTTGTTATGCAGATGGTGGGGAATTAGAAACTGGAGACTGATTAGGGTCATTTGTTTAGGACATCGTAGTGAAGAGACAGTCATGTTGATGGATAGATGTTTGTGTTACTGTTGTGGACCAAATTAAATAAAAGGGGGATCTATCCATCCAGTCTGCATAATGAGGAGTATTACTAAAATTAAGTAACTTGGGCTTTGTTGTTTTCTCAGGGAGACCATGCTTCAAGCTTTAAGATTTGTGATTCAAGGGGCTGGGTCCAAGGTGGACCCGGCTATCCGCAAGAACATCACCACCACATTACTGGGCATGTTGGGACATGACGAGGTATGATACAAGCAGCCAGTGCCTCTGAGCATGAGGTCTATCCTGGGAACCGGCTTTCCTTTAAAGGGCCCATGTTATGCTATTTTCTGATCTATGTTATAACGTTGTTTCTTCATCAAAAACATACCCAGACTTATGTTTTGGCTGAGTTCTTCTCTCAAACAGAAAACACTGTGTTCCACCTTGTGATGTCATGTGGTAATACAGGAAAATGTTCCACTGTGTTTTTAAACTCCATACACCTTCACTAGAATCATTTGGATAATTTCAACCCTGGAATTGCCAAACTCTACTGAACAAAAGGTAAAAGATGGCTGTTAACATGAAAACTACTGCTTCATGACATCACAAGGTCAAACAGAGCATTGGAGATGTAGACGGAGTAAAAATAATTACTCAAACATGTGTGAACGAAACAAAATACTGTGTATGTTTTTGATGAGGTAACAACATTCTGTCATAGCTCAAAGCTCACAATAGTCAATTTTGCATAATATAGGACATATATCATGATACAATGTATGATATATTTAAATTATTTGACATTGCAGAGCAATGTATAGTTTTAAATAACACTAAAAGTGAAATGGACATGAAATTGAGTTGCTTTACAAAATAATAACTTTTAAATTTGTTTGATAACTCGTACATCTGTGAATAATTTTGAACATTGGCTACAAAAACACATTAATTGAATAGTTTCAAAATATTTACAATTGTACAACTCTGAGTTTGTAACTAAGCTTGTTATTAATGTACAATTCTGATTAAGTGCTTAAGTAGCTGTCTTGTGGTATTACTTCTCTCGGTTTTGTTACACTCGCACCTACTACTTTTTCAAATGAGTTAAAACGTGCATTAGAATAAAACAAACAAGGTAGCAGGAAACTGGCAAAATACTACTCTGCTTTATCATTTGATTAAGTAAGTAATTTGAAGTAAGACTGGTAATAGCCCAATGTGTCATACACTTGTGATTTGATGATACAGATCAGTTGTTTATTTGAAGTAGCTTCCTTTGTGGTGAGCAGAAAGCTGAAGTGTAGCAGAGGATGTGGTTTTATGTGAATGATCTGACTGGTGACGTTTATGTTGTAGGATAACACTCGAATGGCCTCCGCTGGCTGTGTGGGCGAGCTTTGTGCCTTCCTCTCAGACGATGAGCTGAAAACGGTGTTAACGCAGCACGTATTGGGTTAGTATTTTATCCAGTAATGTCACCTTTACTACTGCAGTTTATACCGTAATTGGTCTATAATTAGCCTTTCAGTTTTCAGTGTAAATTAAATTAAACATGCATAAATCACTTTAAGGCCTACGTTAAGATACTACATATTATCACATATTTTACATACCTATATTGTCTGAATGTCAAATGAATAATAACATATCTACAAAAACATTTTTAGTAGCATATTACTGTAGCCAAAGTAATTGAATGATAAATAATCATTTCCAGCAAATATTAGAGTAGGTAATTCATTGCATGCCAATTCTGGGTATACCACATTTATTATATTTTTCATTGCATTTTAATTTTTAGCTGATGTGTCTGGTGTGGACTGGATGGTGCGTCACGGTCGAAGCATGGCCCTAGCTATTGCTGTAAAATCTGCTCCAGAGAAACTCTGTGCAAAGGAGTACAATGACACTGTGACAGAGACCATTTTGGCCAATGCCACTGCAGACCGGGTGAGTGACATCAGAGTTTCTGTATCCTGCTACTACACCAATCACATTCACCAATTATTATTACATTATTATAGTATCCATAGTAGCATACATAGGACAAAAGTAGTAGGAAGCAAGTGAAGCGAAGCAAGTGCTTATAAGAGCCTACCCCCATACTATTCATAGAATTTCTTTAGACTTTCTGAAGGTTACAGGAAGTAGCTGAAATATGAAAAGCAGGTAAACAAACTCTCCTGTCTGACAAAAATAATTGTTGATTAATAGTATAAATAGAATGACTAAAAGAAAAATCTAAATCAGAACAAAATTTGATACCTGTGGTGTACACAATATATTTGTTCTGTCACTACAATCCTGTTTTTGACTCCATGTTTGCAGATCCCCATAGCGACCAGTGGAATCCGGGCACTGGGGTTCCTCGTCAGACACCAGCTCCGATCCGAGGGTGGCAGCAGCATCTCACAAAGAATCATTACACAGTTTGTCAAGGTAAAACAGCAAGGCCTATTAAAGTAACACACTTTTGCTTTTCTAAAACAGTGATAAAAACTAATGACGTTTTCAGCTCGTTGCTATATTGTGATTGGTATAGTAAGGCAACAGATAATGTCGTGAAGTATCATGTCATTTCCGTTCCTTTTGTATTTTTTGTATTTGACACAAGCTATGTTGTTTTCTTGTTGTAACTGTTCTTTTAGGTTGTCTTACTTTTTCTCACTTTTTTTGCCTTTATTCCCACAGTGTCTTCAGAACCAGTCCAGTGACATCAGGCTGGTGGCAGAGCGGGTGCTGTGGTGGGTGTACAAGGACCCAGCCATCCCTGCGATGGAGGCAGGACTCATGAAACCTCTGATCAAGACTCTGCTAGATAACACAAAGGACAAAAACACCACTGTCCGAGCACAGAGCGAACACACAATTGTCAATCTGCTACGGTTAAGACAAGGGGACGAAACTATGCAGGTAAAAAGCAATTTATGGTATCACTTGAAATGTACTCTTTTTGGAGGGCTTTTTGCTACAACTTTGGCATACAATATAATGGATGTTTTAAAATTATAGCATCTAATTAATATTAAAATACAATCACTGTAAAAATCTAAACACTCCTCTTTAAGTTATTTTTGGTCCTTTTTGACTGCTGCAAATCAGAGGGTCTGTCACAATTCGGTACATGGCTCATAATATGATATCACAATTTTGCAATATATACAATAATCAATACATTACCCATGATGACATGCGGTCATTTCACTATTTAAGACCTAAATACATTTTAACAACAGTATTTCTTTGTTAAACCACAACATGCACAAACCTAAAATGAAATATTGAATATGTCAAATGTATTACATAAACAAGTTTTCTTTCTCTGAACAAACACATTTGTAGCACGGTCATAAAATAATTTTGTAAAATATACCAAGAAATACTAATGGTAATATATCGATATTGTGGGCTGCTGTATCGATATATTACTGTATCGCAGAATTTAGTAATGCTATATCAATATTATATTACGGTACACTGTACTAATAACATTTGTCTGCATTCTACCCTCAGACTATCACGGCTATCCTGGACTCCGCAAGTAATGACCTGTTGTCTGAGTGCCATCGGCGATCTTTGAAGAAAATCTCCAGCCTCCCAGACTCCAATGAAGAAATTGACGACACCATTTTAACATGATAGACTATTCTCTTCTTCAGTCAAAGTGGCTACACTCACAAATCTTCACTGTACGAGGACACCCAAACATCTCCCTTCGAAAGCCCAAAAGAATTTGCCAACGTTTTTGAATATACCTTTGTGTCACTTTGAATCATTATTTTATTGGCCTTTATATTCATTTTACTTGGAAAATTTCATTTTAGCCCTACATATTATATTGTGTGCTATCAAAATTACAAGGCCAATCATTTGAATTTTGTGTGTTTTGTCCTTCATTTTACCAAATTTAGTGAGTTTGTGAACTGTCAATAATACACCAGCTGAGCTCAGTTCTGCATTTTAATTCTGCTGAGTTTCCTAGGGATGTGGTGAGATCTGTTTGGGCAACAGCAACCTCTATATAAGAAGAATATGTTCTTATCAGTGATATGGTTGTAAAATAAAAAGGTAATTTTCAGATATTGTGTGAAGTATGAACTTTTAAAATCTACATCCTGAAACACAAAAACAGTTAATTCTTGCAAAATACTTTATTTACCATACATTACATTAATACAAATTTACCAAAAAAAAAAAAAAAAAGATGTGTATGGTATACAAGGGAAATCACACAAATTTCACCCTCTGGCGTAGATATGAAAGGTCTGAAATGAAAAATGAATGAAAAAACGTGACCAGATCCAGGTCTACACCAAAAATGCCCACCATACTGTCCTAGCTGTCGTGCGTAAACCCTTCACTTGTGCACCTATTTATACTGAAATTAAATACATTTGAATAAAAATCAATTGTGGACATGATCAACTCACCGCTCCTGTACCTGTAGTTTGAACCGAAAGGCCGGTGCGCTGTGGCCGGAGTCTGCGCAGTGAGATCGGGTCACAGTTGGGTGCAGGCAGCTCCACAGAAGCAGAAGGAAGCGGAGTTTCCGGCTGTTTGCAGCGCACACAGAGGACCGCTGACGCCGCGAAACCCGACACAAACGCCGCCGGTCCGGGGGGACTCCACGTCCAACGTCGGTGCGGTCGTCTGCTTTAACACTGGGGGATCTGGGGGTTTGTGTTGAGCATTATAGACCGACCTGTGATTGGAGCCAAAGCGGACAAACGAGCGGCACAAGGCGGGCGTGAGCCACCACCAGCTACCGGCGGCAATGGCCAGGGACTACGATTACCTCTTCAAGCTGCTCATCATCGGTGACAGCGGTAAGCGAGTCCGGGGATGCGTGACGGGAAGTGGGCCGCTACATGATTTTACACGAATTTGGGAATGAACACAGCGCCGGGTCTTAATTTTGCTGCACGGTTGTATAATTTAAACAATCTGATTATAGTTTTCTGCCCAACAATGTTTTAGTTCCGAGGCAAATGCACCATTAGCGCGCTGCGGGGAGAGGGCGGAGGTGTCGTCCGGGTGGTGCGTGTCTCAGGCCGGATATCGCCTCTAGATCTACGACCCCGGCCTCTCGATTATTCTTTTTACCTTCGGCCTGGTCACGACGCATTCAAACGCCCAAAACCGACATCAGAATATGAACTCAACCCCCGTGACTTTAAGATCTTCTGTTTATTTGTTCTGTGTTTGTATGTCTATTAGCCTGCTAAGGCTAGCTGAAAGTTGTGCTAACATGCACTGAGCCGTGTTGCCAGTTTGGGGTACTTAGACAGGGGCTGGTAGGTGTGTTTTCATACGGTTTATGCTCCATAAGAGCACAGGGGCTCATCTACATCATTTACTAGGGGTACAATTTAAATATCCACATTTTTTTTTCTATGCTGTGTCTGAAATTGAGATTTTCATCTGGCAACTCTGACCCGACTGTAAAAGCTAACCACAGAAGCGAAAGCGGGGAAATACCTATGCAGTGGGTTGCAGATAATCTCTATCTGGCTGCTTATTGCATGTCTAAAATATTATTTTGGCCCTCAGCCAGAGTACATTGTAGTAAAGTCATAAATACCTAGTGTTATTTAGCTTGTTAGCATGCTAGTGTTGGCTGCAGGAAAGCAGAGGAATGTTGCACTGCTGTCTGGCTTGCAGACAGTTGTTGCTTTATGAAAAGGACAGCATTTTATAGGGGTATCTTTATATTTAGCGATAGATATAGTGTACTGTGGGCACCGTATCAAGGGAAATCAGTGTTTCTAATTCAGTTCAATGCAAACCATTGCACTGGACTAATCATCCTTTTGATATCCTTATCTGATTATAATATATGAAGTGAGTGTTGCAGATTTTCTTTGCAGAATGTGCATATTTCCTGTCATTTATATTGCAAAGCACGTAGCACATGAGCATTTGAGCATCAGAACTGCCCCTGACCCAGTGTACATTGATAATTGTGAACACTTTTTGTTGCTAGTGGTGTATGCATTCATTGACTGGTCTACTCTGGCACAGCTGGCTCCTTGGTGCCCGTCACACTGGAGCCACTGTCCCTTAGAATGGGCCTGAGACCACTACTGTCACTGTAGTAGACTGTAAAAAAAAAAGACTAACAAACCACCTGACTTTTGGTTCAAAGTTCGGTCTCTATATAAAACTGTGCAGTCTGTCAAAGCATGGGGCCACTGGATACTGTATTTTTTTTAACCTAGAATGCTGCCATGTCCACCACAACAGCTTTGCTCTGTTGTTTATCCACCACCACTATGTCTGGTTGGTTCGCCATCACCATTCTGAAAGTCCAGGATCTTGGCTCAGTCAGTCATTCTCCACGGCCTTTGGAGGTGTTTCCCACCTTGAC
>KN474875.1:0-14617 GCA_000787095.1 Periophthalmodon schlosseri
ACATATCCATGGTGACATGCAGGTGACTTCACCAACGTCATAGTGATGAAACATTACAAGTCAAATCTGTGGAAAGGCAAGCCAGTTAACAGTAAGAAGGCATTTTAAAAAGGTATTTTTTATACAATTTACACCTGTAATTGAATAAATGCAAGATAAGTTTAATGCCATTCTGTGGAACTTTCCAGGCAAACGGAGTAACATCTCCATGGAGACAAGAGGCACAGAGCTTTCCGATGGCTCCAATTGAAAACACGATCCATTTTATTTTTTGATTAAGCTAAAAAAAACAAAAAAAACAGCTTAAACCAATTCATGTACTTAACTACCAGCTAAAGGCGTGCCACCATCTTGTATCACTGCTCACATTAGTTCCATATAACGCATTGCTAATCGTTCTTCTGTAAACAAGCTTCCTGAAACTAATTTACACATGCTAAACAGTTTCACATCACTTGCCCGGAGCCAACACAGTGGCTACTATATTCCAGGTTTTCCAAGACCCGTGAGAATTTGGGACTAGGACTAGTCTGAGACTGTGAGCGGCCAAGCATGGAGGAGCCCCAACAACAAGGAACTGATGGAGAGCGGAGGGGGTGGATCTGCAATAGTCCTTGGAAAGAAAGGTACAATGCAGGCTTATATAGCGGACAGGAGGGCTGAACGATTGGAAAAATGTCGAATTGTGATTTTTCTGACAAGCATTGTGATTAATTTGCGATTTATGTTTTAATAATAGGATTCTGTTCAAAGCTCACATTTACACGTCCAGAAGAATTGACCAAAAGACTGAAATATGAACTAATATAAGAACCACATTTCAGTAGGATTGTCAAGATAATTACTATATCGACTTATCGTTCAATACACTTTAGATGGAACAATAATATTTGGGGGTCAATTTTCATTGTGGTACTTTTTCTTAGTTCTAGTGGGAAACTTTTTGTTATTTTTCCTGTTCTACAACTAGATTTGAGCTGCAGGGTTGAATAAATAACTTCTATGACTCATTATAGGCAACTACTGAAGTGTTTCATTCTGCTGTTTATTTAGTGCAGTTTGTGTTTTTTAACCATATTATATATTTAGAATAGTTATTTGGGGACAATCCTTCCTTAGGGTTATTGTCTCAGTGGTATAAAAGTAGCTTCAATGTTATCTTTTATCGCCTGTATTTTTTCCAGCAATATATTGCACTTCAGAATGTGTTATTGTGACAGGCCTACATTTCAGAACATGTTTGTGCAGATCTAAACTGTAGGATTAGCTGTTTTTTGAGGGTTTTTTTGCAGAATAAGACAAGATATTTTGTTGTTTGTAGAAGAAACGATGGTCCTTCAAAAACTGCAGCCTTTGCGATTCATCTTGCAGACCTAAACGAGACAATGAGATAATAATTGTCATTTTAAAAGCTGAAAGTGATTGGCTATGCATGTTCTATTGTTCCCTGTTGCTTGTTTTTTGTTTATTGTGGATTCCTCCTTCACTTTTTGCCTGCAACTCATTTAGTGAATTGTATTGAATGACTGAATCAATGAATGTCCAATTGTTCCACCAAAACAAGCATGCCAAAGCTAATGCTAAGGACCACTACACGATACTGCTAAACGGTTTAGACGGCAGAAACAGTGGTTCAAAAAATGACCTGTCATGTGGAAAATGTATTGGAAGTTGAGGATAAATTGTTTTGCCATATTCAATCTTCAAAGGGTCTATAAGGATGTTATTACTCATGCTGTAGTGTACACACATAGAAAAGTACTAATTAAAAGGTGCACTTTGTATACATGCCACCTGCTTGTTTCCATGGATATGGATATTGCTTTAATGGGAATGTTACACAGTATGGCATTAAACTTATTTACATGGAAGTTACAGGTATAATCGGTGAAGGCCGCCCCCACTAAGCGTGCATGTTTTTAAAGATATTTAGTTTTTAAATGTTTTGAAAGATATTTAGTATAATAATATAAGTTTAATGCCATACTGTGGAGCATTTCAGGTAAAGCATTAACATCACCATAGAGACAAGTGGTTCTGTGTGGGCCTTAACCTGGGACGCAACAACAACAGTATATGTGCCGAGATGAAATCAAACTGGTAACCCTCTGGTTCCTGGACAGATCCTTAACCCGCTACACCACTACGCCACCGCCCAGTTTAAAGCTTGCATAACTTTCCTTGTTATTTTCCTCATAGTTCACTCCAGCACTAATGAAGAGTATGAGAGAACTCCACTGGGCCTAATAAAGAGTCTTGAGGAACCCTTTTCACCGAAAACCAAGACGTTTAACAGAGACACAACTAAAACACCTCCAAGACCCTGATGCTGTGCACAAACCTGGATTCTACTACTGCTGCTACTGCATGGGTGGAATAATTGGAAGGAGAGAGGATAAAGGGGGCTAGAGTGAGAGAAAGAGAGAGAGTAAACAGGGGAAGAGAGAGAGAAAAGTACAGGGAGAGTGAAAAGAGGAGAGGGAGTAAGAGGGAGAGAGAGGGAGAGAGAGAGAGAGAGAGAGAGAGAGTGGGCGGGGGCAGGAAAAGGGCAAGGAGACAAGGAGAGATGAGGGAACAAAAGAAAAGGAGAGTGAGGAAGAGAGAGAGAGAGAGAGAGTAGGAGAAGAGGAGATAGAAAAGGGGATAGAAAGACAGAGAGAAGGAGGAGAAGAAGAGAGAGGTTGATTTAAGAGGTCATTGTCTTAACAAGTACACTTTGGCTCCTTTCTGTTTTCTCCTCTGGGACCTCCCCCTTCAGATGCCCACACGCTGCAGAGTCAAAAGGCGTTGTTTAGCCCCTCTCTGCACTGAGGGGAAAGGCTCTCTCTCTCTCTCTCTTTCTTCCTTCCTCTGTCTCTTCCTCACTCTCCCTCTTTCTTTCTTTGTCCCTCTGTCCCTTTTTCCCACCGCACTCTGCCTCTCTCTCCTCTCTCTGTCTCTCCCTCATTACTTATCTTTCTCCCTCTCTATTTTCCTACCTCCCTCTCTCCTCTCTATCCTCCTCTCTCTCCCCCTTTCTTTCTCTGCCTCCCCCATTCTCCCTTCCCTGTACCTTCCCTTCCTCTGTCCCGCTCTCTTTCACTCTCTCCCTAACCCCACTCTTGTATCTCTCCCTCCCTCTCTCTCCCCCTCTCCTTTCTTCTCAGCCCCACTCCCTCTCTCTCTCTCTCTCTCCCTCTCTCTCGCTCTCTCTTTTCCTCAACCCCTCTAGCCCTCCCCCCCCTTTTATTTCTCTCTCCCTCTCGCTGTCTCTCCCTCACTCCTTATCTGTCTCCCTCTCTCCATCTTCCTACCTCCTTCTCTCCTCTCTATCCTCTCTCTCCCCCTTTCATTCTCTGCCTCCCCCTATTCTTTGTCCCCTCTACCTTCCCTTCCTTTGACCCTCTCTCTCTCTCTCTCGCTCACTCTCTCTCTCTCTAACCACACTCTCATATCTCTCCCTCCCCCCTCTCCCTTCTTCTCTCTCTCTCTTTCTCTCTCTCCTTCTCTCTCTCTCTCTCTCTCTCCCTCTCTCTTTTCCTCCATCCTTCTAGCGCTCCCCCTCCCCTTTCCCTCTCTCTCTCTCTCTCTCAAAAGTGCAAATAAAAGGCCAAGCGTCCATGGAGCACTCCAGTTCATTATGGCTTGAGCGCGTCCCCATTTTGGAGCTGAATGGGGCCCTCCTAAGCCCTAAGCACGCTGTTTGTTTAATAAAGACCCAGGGCACCACCGCAAGAACCCCCTCTCACCCACACTAAAGTAAGAGACAGACCCTCCATCACAAAAGGTACAAAGTGCACCTTTAAACCCTATGCCAGGTAACATTCAATTGCAGCTTGTTATTACTAGGGTTTGTTAAAAGTATCGAAAATCAGACACTAATCAAGTATTGAAACTAGATACTTATTTGAGCAGGTATCGAAAAGTCACATTCACGGGACAGAAATGAACTTTTCCTGAAGAGCTTTAGAATGATCTTGAGCTGTATCAGAAGACCACACAGACACAGGTGAAATAATTGAGAGAGAGGGAGGGAAAACAGGAGAAGAGAGATAGAAAACTAGAGGGTGCGTGTAGACAAAAGGGCAAGGAGACAAGGAGAGAATGAAGGAAACAAAGGACCACTATGGAACCTACCTGGACACTGAGGGATTACACAGATATAAGGCCACATGGGAATAGAAAGCAAAGTACTACAATTTAATGTTGGAAATCACATTCTGTTGTGTTTTTTATTATCATCGTGGTATCGGAATCCGCACTGAATATCAAATCTTAGTATCAAAATCGAGTTTGAAATTTTAGTATCGTGACAAAACGAGTTAGAACTCAACAAATACGAGTCAAAGAGCAGATTGATATGGTCTATGTGGTTATAAACAAAGTATTAGTTCAGTGATACATAGTAAAACCATTTGTCCAGAATGTGTGTCCTTGGGCAAGACACTTAACCCGTGTTGTCTCCAGAGTCTATGAATGTGAGAAAGGGATTGTGAGTGCAAAATGTGGGACAGTGGATGGAAATTACCCAATGGCTACAAACCGATGTGTTTACAGGTGTTTGTCTCATGTATGGTCATTAAAGTTGCTCTATGTAACTTTTCTAGTATTGCCTGGAATGTTCCACAGTATGGCATTAAACAAATCTTTCTATGTGATATTTATGAAATCTACACATGTGATCCGGAGCTGAATGACTGCAAGTAAATACAAAGAAGTGGGCGGAGATAAGGGGTAGGTGAAAACACATTTTCAAGCCTCGACTAATGGAATACACAGGATTACTCTAACATACATGAATCAACCAAAACTATCTTTAGATAGTGAGGATTCAGATCAGAGATCAGAAGATTAAACCAACTGGCAACCAAAATGAGAGACTCGTGAAGCTCATTCTCTTTTCTGATTGGATAATTGTCTTGAGAACCAAAATACCAAATTATAAGATGAACCACTTTTACATTGAAAAATGTAAAGTGGTTCTCTGTAACTGCTGCTGTCAGACTCATCATTTTGGTCTTAAAATGTTCTTATTAACCCGCTCTATATGATCCTGATGTTTTTATTTCGCTATTGTGCCCGTAAATCAAGATATGAACATTAATAACAGACAAATCAGGCGCCTTCGTTCCCCGAGGTCTCTCCCGCTATCGTTAGCAACAGGTTTGATTGACAACGTTGCTAAGCGCCTGCTTAGCTTGCTAAACCAGCGGTGCTGGCGGGAAGGGGCGTTACCTTCAACAGCCTCGCTCCGGTTTGGCTCTTTAGTTGCTACGATACTCACGGCCAGAATTTCAAATAGGAGACTCCAGATTGGCCCCTATAACTGCTCTCGCCTTGATGAGCTTCATTTGACTGGAGTCAAACGCTGTGGGTGATGTCACACTCACTTAGTCCACTTCTTTATACACTCTATGGTTTTCATCTGGCGAGGTCAAGTTTATAAAATTTAAAACCAAAATCCTACATACAGATCCTTTAATATATGGACACTTGTTAAGTATAATTTTGCTTCTCCTCTTTCTGTACCAGTTCGTGTGAGTTTCGTTCTAAGTGTACCTTCTCAGGTTGTTTGCTGGAGGCTCAATGATCTCACGCCTCTGAACCTGTCGTGTACGGTGACAGCGCCACATTGTCCTGTCCGCACTCACGCACGATGATGATGTCAACTCCAGTGGGAACACCGAAACGCAACACCACGGTGGTTGAACAGAGCATATATACACTGTAACTGCTTATAAAGACTCAACAATATGTACGCTCTGAACTGTCAACAACAACCCAAGTGGGCAGTGGAGAAAGAGGCCAGGTCCAATCATAAAAATGTATATGAAGAATATCTGTCTAGCTTAAATGTGGATACTAGAAAACCAGTAGCTAAAAGTACACAGTATTTTGCAGACTGAATCTTGCTCTTGTAAAGGTGGTACTTCAGTTGTAAAGTGGTTTGTTTCTTTGCGGTGAAAGACAGTAGGCCTGTCATGATAATGATTATATGGACTTATCTTCTATATATGAAAGCTAGAACGATTTTTTTTGGGGTCAATATTTATCGTGTCTACGTTTTCTTTGCACTACTGGGAAATTTTTGGTTATTTTTTGGCTTTATGAAAAGATTTTAGCCGTAGAGGGTTGAATTAATAACTTTTATGACTCAGTACAGATGCAAAAGTGCTGAAGTTATTGAAAGATTTTAGCCGTAGAGGGTTGAATTAATAACTTTTATGACTCAGTACAGATGCAAAAGTGCTGAAGTGATTAATTCTACTGTTTATTTATTGCAGCTCATGATTTTTTAACAATATTGTAGATTTAGAATATTTTTTGTGGTTTAAATCTACACTTGGGTTTTTGTGTCAATGGCAATAATTACTTTAATTATTATCGTTTATCGTCTATATTTACTCCAGCGATATATCAAACCTCAAAATATTTTACTGTGACAGGCCTAACTGCCAGATTGTTTACTTCATTAAATTTGAATGATTTCCTGATATACTTCCAACTGAGCTGCGCAAACAATCAAATTTGAACACAAAATCAAATAAAATAAATAAACAAGGAGAAAAAAATGGGTATACATTTTTTTTTTTGTCAAATCACCCAACCCTAGCTTCTTAGAGACAGACCAGTCAGTGCCTCTTTCATGCTCGCAGCACGCTGTATTACTTTTCTACAGTATCTGAAAACGCAATAGGAAGAAGCCTACTTTTTAATTGGCTTGTTATTAAACTTTTGGAACCGGACCAGGAACAGGAAGCATATACACTACATCTTCAAGTTTGTCCCAGTCTTCACCATCAATATTTTATACACCACATGAGACTGCTAAAGCGTGTGACAAGCATAATATAAATCTGATGTGCAACTAATGGTAAATGGTCACATTTTTATACAGCGCTTTTCCACCCTCAAGTCACTCAAAGCACTTTACATCAAGGAACCACTCACCCATTCACACACACATTCATACAACAGTGTGCGCAGACTCTCGGGGTGAGGTGGGTTAAGTGTCTGGCCCAAGAACACAACGACCGCATTCATCTGTGGGAGCTGGAATCGTACCGTCGACCTGTGGGCCAGTGGACCTGACCCCTCAACCAATGATGTTCATGCTGAGAGCGGGATTTGAACCACCAACCTCCTAACGAATACTTTTACTGAACATAGTGAATAAAAAAGTTGATCAAAACATCTGGTAAATCTGATCTTGTCACGTTCTAGACCTAATCTCATGTCTCGTCTGATCCCGTGGAATTTGCATCTCATCCCACTATAGATAAACAAAATGCTCATTGTTATAATGGAGCGTGTTTACTACTGTGTTGCATTGACTTGTGTAGTAGTACTTTTAGCCTATATCCAGTGCAGTATAAATAGTGTGGTATCAGATTCCACTGACCCCTGAGTTGTTGTTCTGAGTTGGCATACGCTGTGTCCCACAGAGCAGGTGTGGGGGGCATATTTGTGATACCGGGAAGGGAAGGGGGGGCGGCGTGCCTGTCCCCGTTCAGGAGGTATGGGTGACGGGACGTGGTTGACGTCGTCCCATGTGGCAGGTGTGGGTGTGGGGGGCATATTTGTGATACCAGGGGGGTGATGCGTGCCTGTCCCACCCTCACACAGCCCACAGGGATCACACAGTCAGCAGGTGGAGCCTAGAGTGAGCCACAAGACTGGAAGATGTGGTTTTAGTACATTCTGTAAATATAATAGGTCATTGTTACAAGAGATCCTTTGTGATTTAAACTGAATAGAGGTCAAATCAGTTTTATAAATAGACTGTGAGCCTTAAACCATGTTGCAATGCTGTTCTTCATCTAAAAAAAAAAACCTATAATTATGTTTTCATTAAAGGTACAGTATGTAACTTTCTGAAGGTGGCACGTCACTTACTTGATTTCTTTGGAATAAAAGTTAAAACTGTACTTCAGAACATTCTTTATGGAGATAGATACATTTTCTGCCGTGCTGTGGAATATTACAACCAACAGAACAACATTTCCATGGAAACAGACATGCAGGAGTAGGCCTTTTCCAGGCTAAATAAGAGTCAGGTTTGTGGAGATGCAAGCCCACTCACAGTAAGGATGCATGTGTTTCAGCCAAAATTAAAACAAAAAAAACAAACAAAAACGTGCTTATATTTTAGTCAATTTTTTGACTAAAAAGTTACATATTGTAGCTTTAAGTATTTCTGAATGGTCCCTCTCCAAAGTTCAAAACATTCTGTCGTCTTGGTCACCACCATTAGCAGGTAATCAAGTGCTCCTTTGTTTTTAAAGACCACAATAAGAACAAAATGAAGAAAGTTTCCTTGTTTTCTGTACAGAATTTTAAGCTATATCACAAGATCACAAGCAACTGTAGATGATTCATGTACATGTTGTTCACCACCCTCCCTACACCTACAGAGGTATGAACAGATTCCTTCATTGCGATTCCCTCCTTATCTCGCTCTCTGCTCTTATCTCCTCTGTGTTTCTCTATGGTACGTGGGATTTGAATGGTGGCATGTACATCTTTATAAGGGACAGCTGCGCCCCCCATGTCCTAGGACCCCCTCTAGAGCACACACCCACTCAGAGTCTATGGAATAAGAGCTGTGACAGATGAGGGCGGAGAGAAAGATACGATCAGGACAACAACACATGAAAAAAAAAAAAAAAAACAGCCCTCATCAGAGACTGGAGAAGCTCCACCTGCCAGGTTGGCATCGGCCCCTCTTTGATGATGTCATATTGGATCAAATATCAGTAACAAAAGCTAAACAAAAGTGGTGGAAATTTCTTGATCTGCTGAAGGCTTTATTATTGTTCAGAGTGCCTTTGATGAGTTAAGCATATACAGGTTGTTACACAAAGTGTGAAACAGTGTTTAGTGAAGAAACAGCAATTTTTCAATTATATATATTAAAAAAAAAAAACAGAATGAATGAGAGCATAGAATGAATTAAAATACTTATTTTGGCTTCTAAAATTGATACAAGTCCATTATAAAATCAGATGTTAAAACAATGAATCATGTTGTACTTTTACTTCTGAACAAATAGTTCTACACTAATTAAAAAATGAAAAATTGTCTAAAACAGAATCTTAATCAAGACTACACCACATACACATCAAAACTGGGACAAAACTGAGACTATACCAGGACTAGACTGGGATCAAACCAGGACTAGACCAGGACCAGTGCTCCGCATTACAAAGAAACTTCAGCAGTGTGTGTTAAACTCATTTGCTTTTATAGAATTACATTGTCACTGCTGAAAGATGCACCACCCCAGAGAGGCGAAGCTCCACATTTGCATTTTTAGTTTCTAAACAAAGCCAGTGACATATTGAAGTGGATAATGCTGATCAGATTGTACTTTACGTCAAACATCTGGCTGTGCTCTGATGGAGGGCCGTGTTGCCAGATCAGCTGAGCATAAATCAGCACGCAGACGGGACACTGGAGGCACATAGAGGTGACTGATGACACTGTTGTCCCTGGAACATGTGGTCTTTATGCTCAGGGGCGTTTGACAATAAGCAGACTATGAGAAATACAGAAAAAACATGATTTACTAATACAATCTACTCAATGCTAGCAAAAACACACATTTAGCCAATAAAACTGGGTAAGAAAGTTGCAGTCCTATTGTCCTGCCATAAAAACGATTTGAAATGAACTTCTGGTTAAATGTAAGAAATTAAATATGAATTCCTTAAGAACCCCCAAGGAACCACTCACCCATTCACACACACATTCATACACCAGTGTACGCAGACACAGGGGGCGGGGGGTTAAGTGTCTTGCCCAAGGACACACTGACGACATTCATCTGTGGGAGCTAAAACTGCACCGCCGCCCTGTGGGTCAGTGGATCTGGCTCTACCAATGATGTTTATGTCGAGAGCGGGATTCAAACCGCCAACGTTGGGATCAGGGGACAAACGCTTTGTTCCATTTTAAACCAAAGCTATACCAGGTTTGTTCAAACAGTGAAAATTCCATGCAGCAATAAGCCAGTCTCTCTGTGACTGGCTTATTGCTGCCTGTGTTAAAAATGACGAAGCGAACTTAAGGCACATTTGTGTAGTAAGTGTAGATATGTGAGCCTGCCAATTGTTTTGCTAGTTTTTACAGTGTGTTGTGAAGCGTTGGTGGTCCAATAAAAAAAATAGGGAGAGAGAGAAAACAAAAGAGAGGGGGGAGGGGGGGGAGGGAACGAGGTTGAGCTGTAGAAGGTTGAATTATGGGAGGAGAGAGGGGGGAGGGGGGGGGGGGAAAGAGAGGGAGGAAAGGGATAGAAGGAGAGGGAGAGACAGCGAGAGGACTAGGAAGAAAGATGGGGGTGTAGAGAGAAAAATGAGAGAGAGAAAATGGAAGAAGTGTAGACAGTGAAAGAAAGAGAAAAACAGGATAGACACAGAGAACTATAGAGCAAGAAAGAAAGGGAGAGAGAGAGAGAGAGAGAGAGAGAGAGAGAGAGAGAGAGAGAGAGAGAGAGAGAGAGAGAGAGAGAGAGAGAGAGAGAGAGAGAGATCCCAGGGTTGCCAAAAGAGTAATTAGATAGGAAATGTCACTTGTCACCTCCCTAATCAATACTAAAGCCAATACTAAAAACAGTATCAAAACCTGATACTCACAAGTATCAATACTGAAAAAAACACATTATAAAGAGGGCAGATGGATGTTTTAGAATGGTCTTTATCTATATCAGACCTAGCATAAAAGACGGACATTTCTAAGAAAATGCCGTTATTATCAAAATTGGGTTTGAAATGTTAGTATCATTACAAGAGATCGACCGATTTGGGTATTTCCATGGCTGATGCCGATACTGATTATTTATAATCTGGAGTAGCCAATGGCCGATAAGATCTGCCGATATTTTTGGGCCAATAAGTAGGACCAATTTTGATTATTTTCCACAAATGATGTACTTTTAATTTAGGACAGACTCACCTACAGTCACTTATAGCACAAAGCTTCCACAGAGCAGTGTAGACACATTTTGAGCAGTTATCTCTTTGCATTTAAGTGTTCAAGCAAAGCTTCATGTGTATCTTTACGCAGCAGGTCGGACAAAACTAAATATCGGCCAGAGCTGAAGATTTAAGGCCGATAGCTGATTGGCTAAAAAGTGCAAAAAAATGGGCTGTATATAATCAACCAAGCAATATATCATCCATCTCTAATCATAACACTACGAGCTACAGAGAGCTACAACACAGACAACATGTCCCCCTGCATACAGTGTGTGCAGCAGCAGTATGGAGTAATGAGCCGTGTGCAGTCGTCCTACAGTCCATCCAAACATGGACATGTATGACCTCAGAGACAGAGGGTCACGTCCTGTCACTGAACAGTCCCTTTGTGTCCAGAGACTTATTTATGGTCTGTCTTAAGTTTGTTTACTCCACACAGACACACACAAACACACAGAAACACACACAAACACACACAGATACAAACAGATACACACAGATACACACAGAGAGACACAGAGAGACACAGAGACACACAGAGACACACAGAGACACACAGAGACACACAGAGACACACAGACACAAGAGGTGCTGCTGCTCAACCGACAAAAATGGACAACTATACTGCAGCCCATATCACAAATAAATAAATAAATAATCACTCCCTTTCCCTTTTATTGATCAAGCACAATTTCATATATAAAGTCAGTCTACTCCACGCAAACACAGTTGGGATATTTATTGAAAACATTAAGAGACAAGTGCAGAATAAAAACCTTTCAGTCATATGCACAGCTAAACTGAACCGTTTGAAGCCTGGATTTAAACATTGTCAAAGTAGAGGCCTGGCTCATCACAGCAAAACTCTGCTCTGGCCTCTGAAAGTTGAGAAACGTGCTTATAAACTCATCATGGTGAATAATTAGGATGCTCAGAATGCATAAGGTAAGTGAGGAATAACGTGCTTATAACTCATCATGGTGAATAATTAGGATGCTCAGAATGCATAAGGTAAGTGAGGAATAACTTTGGACCACTGCAATCCGTGTAAAGTGAACTAGTCCTGTTTTTCACATTTTTAAGACAGTAAAGATCAGGTACAGTGCCTTTAAAACCCAGAATTCCAT
Organism: Periophthalmodon schlosseri; assembly: GCA_000787095.1. NCBI lineage: Eukaryota > Metazoa > Chordata > Actinopteri > Gobiiformes > Gobiidae > Periophthalmodon > Periophthalmodon schlosseri. Next base: position 12,083 of record KN474875.1, read on the forward strand.
TAAGGGAATCCATTTCCTTGTGAGGTGACTTTGACAATAAGGGCACAACTGCCGGGCTCTGAAAAATAGTTGGATGTTTCTATGGGCCATGACGAAGCACACGAGCAAAGCCCCTCTGGCCTCTGGGTAAGAACCAAAACCAACCAAGTCCATCGACACAGAGCAGCAGTGTCCTGTGATCAGAGCCAAAACGAGCAGACAGAGGCAGATTGTGTTCAGGCTCCGGTCAGACAAAATAGACCCTTAGCAATGATGAAAGAGATCCATTACCAAAACAGGAAAACACATGACGATGCTAGTGCCAAAATGTATGAGATCGTGCCAAAGATCTATAAAAATGTGTTCTTGTACAGTTCTTCTGACAATGGGTAGATAGTTTGGGAATGAAAGAGGCTAGCTTTAGCATTCAGCAGCTTAAGAAGTCAAGACAGAAGGTTTTGTCTGCTATATAGTCATAATCTATGGCACACGTGGGTCCTTATTTCATATTGGATGTTTAAAATTACAATATTGATCCAAAACAAAAAAACGCTGCGCTGATCTCCACCCGCCCCTTTACACAACATCCCCTGAAGAATCCTGTCCTGGCTCACACCATATTCATGTGTGTAGCACTCTGAACTGAATTCGATTTATCAATCTGGAACAGCTCTCTCTGAAAGTGATCAGAAAAGGTAGAACATCATGACGAGTATTTGAATTTGATTGGTTGAAGCATCACAACAGTAGAACAAGCTGAGAAATGAAACTTTTGTTACATCCGGCTGAGAGAAAAGCTCAGACATCTTCCCTGTTCCACAAAAGCTCAAAGCTCTGACCTTCTGCTCGTTCTTCACAAACTAAATAGTCTCTATTTTCGTGAAAATTGACTTAAGTTCATCTGTTGGTGTCGGCGTGTTTGTTTTGGTTCGTTTGGGTGCTTCGCCTTTGGCTTCTGCACGAACCTCAGTGCTGCTCTGTGATTGGTCCACACACTACTGGCTGAATTTGAACCAGCGGGAGTCTCTCAAAATGGGAGAGTTTGTGAACTCACAAAATATCATGAGAATCAGTTTAACAAAAAAATTAGCTGCATGTAGGGGACATGGGAATTTTGGCAAATGACTTTACCATTTACCAACTTAAAGTTGGAGAAGGGAAAACATAACATGGTTAAAAGCTTACATCCTCCACCCGCTCCACCATCCTTCCTTGTTACATTCTACAGAACTCCTCCACAGCAGTACCATTCCTAAGTCCCTCAGCCTCCCCATAGCCTCCTCTTTAGTAAAGTTGAAGTGGCTAGACCAGGAAGGTCATATGCATTTCTTAGTGTAACTTAGTGTAAAATATGATCCCATGATGCACCAGTGACCTCATGCTTCTCCAGCCCTGCTCTTGTGAATGAAGCGCACACAGGTATAAGTTACTTGTTTGTCTTTGGAAATGCCTTTCTCCTCCTGCAGACATGGAGTCTCCTTGAAGATCATCTCTCCTTATTCTGAACACAGTTTAGCAGCACAATGGTAAGAAGAGTAGTTAACCTTTGCTGCAGTGTTAACAAACTTAAATGTCAGCACATAATCATCATAATCATTTGAACACACCTCATATTAACAAAACAGTCATATGAAAGTTTTCCATACACATGCATTCTTTTCAAAGGAACTCTCTGATGGGTGCCCACCTGCTTGTCTCTAGGGCAGGGGAGCCCACATTTTTCCGTCAGTGGGCCAAAATGAATGAACATGAGCGGGTCGAGGGCCAAATGTAACAACAGTCTGCACATAAAAATGTTCTTCTACAAACAAATGTGTGATTAAACTGACTTTAAATATTAAAAAATCGACAGGACTGGCCTTCTTCCCATCCCCTGACAGTCTTCAATACAAAATTCAATCAAAATGTTCAGAACCCCCTTGCAGGCCAAATTAGATGCCCTGGAGAGCCGTTTGGCCAGCGGGCCGCACTTTGGGCACCCCTCATGCAGATGTTAGTGCTTTGCCAGGAATGTTTCACGGCACTAACATCACATTTATTTTGCATTTATTCAGTTAGGTGTGAAGTGGGCGGGCTCACCTCTGCACAGCTGACATGCTTGTGTCGTGGAGATAGATCTTTTTGATGCCATGTTGTGGAACAATCCAGGCAAAGCATTTCACAACAGACCCTCTAGCAGAAAAGTTATATAGTGCAGCATTAGACTAGGGTGTCCAAAACTAGTTCAAACAAGACAAGAAGAAACACAACTTCCCCACCCAAAAACTCTCAAGTATTTTTTTTTCCTCTCCATTTGTGTGACACTAGAAACAAACAAGCTCATTAGATCTGGTTCATGTGGCTTCATTTCTGTCATTTTACATCTAATAACTAAACATACACTGTGTAAACCAACCATGACCTCACTGTTTTCCACTCCTATTCGTTTCTAGAGCTTGTCCTTGAAAACTTCCCTCCTTCAGTCATGGAGTCTCCTGCTGCTTATCTGCCCCTGTTCCGCGCTCACTGCCCCCTTCTACTGCCCCAACCCCCCACGCCCCCGCCCCCCATTCCCAC
>KN474878.1:0-30534 GCA_000787095.1 Periophthalmodon schlosseri
ATTATACACCCAAAGTTAACACTAGGACGGCATTTGGTGGTTGTGCCTGTGGTGCTTTTCTCTGCTGCCCTCATTCTAGAACAGCCCTGTGGAAGTCAGGTGGTCATCACCATAGAAACCTCATTGCTATTGAAATTTTGAGTGGCCACATGGAAACTAGGGTAAAGGTAAGAGTTACTCAAAAAAAAGCAAAAAAATAAATAAAAAAAATACTAAAATTGATTGATTGGTTGAATGTTTCAACCACATAAAGTATAGGGTTTGTATTGCAAATTAGTTTTTAAAAAGATGTAGCCATGTCACTGGACACATGCCTCATGTTTATACATGAATGCAGAGACAATCCACCACCCACATATTCGTTTTAAAGGTTTACCTGGCAAAAGACTGGCACATGCGTGTCAGAGAGGGCATTGCGGAGGTCTTGTGCCGTCAACAGACTCTGTGGCAGGTGGTCCACACACAGACATTTTGAGTGCAGCAGTGGGTATGTGAGGGACCCCACCTCAGTCCAGTGAACGTACAGCATGCGGGAGCCAAGCTGTTTTCCAAGGAGCTCTGATTTGGCTCTGGCAGCTGAATCCTTTTTCATGTATTCCACGAAGCCATAGCCTTTGGAGTGTCCTGTGCAGACACTATACACCAGGAAGCAGCGCTCGAGGTTACCGAAGGGCCGCACCAGCTCTTCAAACTGCTGCTGGGTCAAAGTACGGGGCAGATTTGCAATACACAACAAAGCATCTGTAGGCTGCAACTGGACAGAGATCTCCCGCTCACGTAGGACATGCTGGTGGAATTCTTTGATGGCGCTTTGGGCTTGTTCTCCATTAAGTAGTGTCACAAAAGCTGGGAGAAGCACAAATTACCAAAGGAGCAGGTTAGTGTGGACTGCTGGTCAATGTAGAACCAAGAATACCGATCAGTAAACTTTGCTGGCTTACAAGACATACAACTAGGCCTGTCACAATAGTAAATTTTGTGTGTGCGATAATACTGAAACTACTTTATGCAGCTAGCAATCCCCCAAAGTAGGATAATCCCAGCAAAAACTATTTTCTAAATGTACAATATTGTTAATAACATTAGCTCACATAAATAGCACAATTAAACACTTCAGTGAGTAATTACTGACACTAACTACTAAAGTTACTTCAGGATCTCCACTATTCAAATCTTACCATACTAAATTTTTTTCTTCAATGTTACCTTTTTTAAAAGACAAGACATTAACAAATGCATTTTGTATACAATCAGGCAAGCGCTGCTATACAGGAGCTTTCACAGGGTTGCTTTGTCCTTTGACATTCAAACAATGGCTGTTGGCAGCACTAAAATCCAAAGCCTGTCTCCTGGCTCTGTGCGCTCAACAGTAATTTAGGCAAAAAGTCGAGGAATCCAACAATGTTGATAACAAAATACCAACCTGTGCCCTTATACTTGTCAACAAAGCAGTACTTCAGGTCATAGTTGGCCAGCAGCTCATGGACCTCCTGCAAAAAAAAAAAAAAGAAATAAGGAACGTCCAGATAAGAAAATGTCTTTTTTGAAGTCAATGCCGTTTGACTTGTGAAAATTATATCTACAAGTGAGCGTTAAAGAGGGGTGAATGAGGTAACCCAGGACACCTGTGGGGGGACGGACTCGAATGACGCTTTGTTGTTGAGAAATTGTTCTGTGCTGCCTTTACCCATTCACAAACGGAATGGCGATGCTGTCTAGCATTTTCTGAAATGTTTTGTTCACACACCTTCCAGCTTTTGTTGTAACATGGCTCACATCTCGAACTGCCACAGCTCTCCCTGAACAATGGTACTGCCCAGGGCCGCAGCTCCCCACGAGTCAGGCAAATTCCCAAAATGTGGGAGCAAATTAAAGTCTGACGAACAACGTAACAGTTTTTTTGGTAACAAAAATACATAGCAAAATTCATGGCCAAACTGATGGCCCAACTACATTTTGAACTGAACTAACTACGCCAAAGGGCCAGAGCAGTTGGCCTCACAGGCTGTGGCTGAATAAAGGAAAAAACAAAACACAATCACTGACAGCTATCAGCAAACTTTCATACCCCACCTTAAACTCTTCTCAAAGTTATACATGAATTATTAGTAATGTTAAGGCAGAGCCGTGTATAAAAAGTAGAGGGGATAACTAAGTAGCCCATCATAGGAACCATTTTCTCCTTTTAAAATGTAAACTAGATTTTACTACACCTGCAGCATGGCAGACAGGGGGCAGTAGCAGAGCTAAGCTAATATTAGCCAGCTTCACTCAAGCCACAAAAGTGAAAACTTACCTGGTTGCTAATGTCAGATGGGAGGTTTTTAATGATTATTTTTCTGCGGTTATAAAACTCCCGACGAGTTCTTTCTAAGCGGGCCTCAATTTCTTCGGGGCTCAGAGATGTCAGGTCCTCGTCGACCCTCCGCTGACTCTCGCGTCCCGCTGGGAGATCCTCTTCTTTCGCCTCGAGGTCTGGATGGCGACGATCTACGCCGGGCATCCACTTTTCGCGCTCGGTCGTATGATCGCATTGTTCCTTGTGAGGACGAGAGGCATATCTGAGCCCGGTGTCTGTGGGTTCATCTTTGGAAGCGGTGCTCACAGACACAACGGCCGCCATGACTCGCTCGGTGGAAGTTTGTGCCCAAAGTGCAGATGGATTTGAGCAGTTTAAACAATACACACGTGCCCTCAGCGCCGCCTTTGATTGGACGAGAGCAGGACGCGATCTCCAGGACAACGACGTAAAGGGCGCTGTGGGCGGTGTTAGTTTCCTCTGACCAATGACTGAGCAACTACAGATCACAGCAGCGCCCACAGGTGCCACCGGGGTCATAAACACATTTGAATGAGAATGATTTCAGTGTTTTGAAACCTGTGCTATTTTTCACACATCAGCAAAATCAAACGATGAACATGTGAGGTCTAATTGATTGGAGGAAGGATTCAGGAGTAATAAATTAACCTACTATGATGAGAAAGTGTTGAATTGCTTTTTTTAACAACTTAAAAAATGCACAAAATAAACATTTTAATTTAAATAGTAAGACTCATTTCCTGAGTCTTTATTACAGAGTACCAAAACTAAAATGGGTTTGCTTTAACTTGAACTGTAAAACACTATGATAAAGCTATGGATAAAGATATAGACTATACAGCATAATCATATTAAACATTCAACATAAACATAAAATACTGATACTAGGCTACATAAATGTATTACATAAATATAGTGTAAGAAGTCTTTGATCTGGTTAGCACTCCGAGTTCCTCCCTTATCTACAAATGTTGTAATATATAATGTCTAAAATTGGCTTTGAATAAAATATCAACAGGTTAACTTAAAGTATTCACTTTTACCAAAACCGGCCCCTAGACTGACACATATCAGCAAATCTGGGAAAGAGAAAAGTTGACATTGGATTGCCATATGTCATATCTTTGACGAATATCCTCAAATCTGTTAATAAGGGAACTAAATTGTGGCCGATCGGAACGATTGGTGGCCCAGCACTGATCCATAATGAATTTCACCTGTTGTACAGAAAAATACAATTATAACTTGTACCAACAACACAACCATAGTATGATTGTTGATTTTGGGGATAGGCATATTTACCTCATGTGGACAGTCTCTGGGACAAGGCAATCGGATTTGTCTCTCCAACATTTGTATGAGTACCATCACAGTCAGCTGGGGATGCTCTGCCCCTTTCATTTCATTGAATTTCTGAAAAGCACAGACACATTTTAGAATTACAATGGATTTTATATAGAATAAGAGTTTTTTCATAAGATTATAAACTCCATGTTAAAAGACATACACTTGGAGGGCTTTCACGAGGGTCACAGCGAGTTAGGATTTCATACAATGTAACGCCAAATGACCATATGTCAGAATCAAAAGAAAATTTGTTCTCTTTCAAGCATTCAATCGCATACCTATACAAAACAGAAGAGTAGTTAGTATATCTTGTATTTTACAATAATACACATTTTACAGTAAGAATATTATAAATACATTTTATTTATAATTTTTAGCTTTTCAATTATTAAAAACAAAGAGTAAAAGCAGTGATCATAACCTACCAGTACACTGGGCTGTCTCCATCTTCACGTACACGATAGTAGACCTCCCCCTCAGGGATGTATTTTGACAAGCCAAAGTCTCCAATCTTTACCAAATTGTCATTTTCCACCAGAACATTACGGGCAGCAAGGTCTCGGTGAATGTAACGCTCAGAATGTAAGTATGCCATACCCTTTTTTTAGAAGTAATTACAAAATTAAACAAAATAATCATTACAAAAAAGTCACAAGTAATATAAAGAATAGTATTCAATCAGTAATGGAGTAATATAGAACAATATAGTTCTTACTTGACAGATCTGCTGGGCAAAGAGAAGGCACTGGGGCATACTCAGCTTACGTTCACGAGCATACTTGTGTAGACTTCCCATGGGAACATACTCCATTACTAGTTGCACCATTTGCCCTCCTATGTGAAACAAAAAATAACATTTTTCACAAAAAAATGATAATAATAGAACATATATCCAAACCTAAAAAGTAAAACGCTGAACTTCTCAAATATGAAAAAAGTACAGTGTATCTTACATACATCAAATGAGCACGAAGAGTAGAGTCAATTAAAGTAAATCTGAAATGATCAACCAGCTATTATTTTGTCTCTAAACATGTATTTACCTAGTTCAGTGCAGCATCCCTTGTACTTGACAATATTGCAATGACTGAGCGATTTCAGGGTTTCAATCTCCTTCATCCAGCCATCTGGTACATGGCTGCCATCTTGTTTCAAGGCCTTTACTGCCACAAACTCTCCAGTCCCATCATTGTAAGGGTCATATAAGTACAGAGTAACTTTTCCAAAGTGGCCCTAGTGACCAGAAAGAAGTAAGATATACATCAAGGGCAAAACTATCAAAACAAACTCATATCATGTCCTACCGCTCCCAGTTCTCTCATCTCTTTCAGGTAGCGCTTGTGGTACACAGTTGGGTCCATTTGGGGCATTGGGCCAGGCAGAATAATTTCAGAATCTGTCACATAGGAATCAAAAGGTTAATGTTTACGGTTACATAAACAGCACAACAAATTACATGAAAGAAATAAACCCACCTCTAATTTTAGTGAGCTCTCTAAGTACAGTTCTGAAGGAGGGCCTCTCTGCAGGTTCATAGGTCAAACACATACTGATGAATTTTGTCAGCTCCTCTGAAGATGGTTGAGGTAAACTGCGTTTTTGTTTGTAAAATTGTTCTTTCTGTTTAAAAAGATCACAATTCAAACACATATACTAAGGCTGCCTTCTAAATCTTAAAATCAGTAATGTGATATCACCAAATGAACACAGTCTACGATCAAACTAGAGAATGTTATGCTTTCCTGTACATGAGCAAATTATTCATGTAAAATTTGGAGGCTAACCTCAGACAATGTCCAGGAACTCATTTGGAGATGCCCATTATTGCAGATTTCAAGAAGTGTGATCCCAAAGCTCCACTGGTCAGCTGCATTTCCAAAAAAGGCCCCACTTTCAATACATTCAGGGGCAATCCATGGGATGCGCTCCACACGCTCTACATCAGCAACAAAAAGTGGAATGAGTAACAGTAAATATATTTAGAAAGAAACATTTTATTCTACATTTTAAGTATTATTTGATGTTTAATTACAACAACAGGAAGTAAATCAAAAGGAAGTGGGTCGATTATAGTTTCCTGTGTTTTAATCTTACAGAGATAAAGCAGAATATTGGTTAAAACAGAAAATAGACATGAACAGTGTCAAAGTGCATAATTCTCACCTTCTCTTGAAAGAACATTGAGGGCGATTCCAGGATCACTCAGCTTCACAAAAGGATCAGTCCCAAGCTCCAGCCCTTTTCGTGCAACGAGAATATTCTTACCACAAACATTCCCATGAATCAGTTGCTTGGTTTCCTGTAGTTTATCAGAAAAAAGTTGAATATTCAAGTTAACAATTTGTAATAGCACAATGCTATTTAACTGTAGGATAAACATTACTAATTAGATCAGCAAAAAATATTTATTTGTGCATCAATTTGTGTAATCAAACAGAAGGACATGATAATGTTCCAACTTACAAGGTAACTAAGGGCGCTTGCAAGTTGTTGTGCAACTAGTAATTTCCACTGAGGAGAAACCTGTGCCTTTTCTCTGCGAAGGAAGACATCCAGAGGCCCAAATTCCACATATTCTTCAACCAGGATGTCTATCAGAGGGCAAAATTGAAATCAGTATTAAAACCAATGGTGGGAATGTAACCATTTTCAATTATTGTTGAAACCACAAATTAGATGGAATGTGCTCTTAATCTTACTTTCAGATCCTTTGACAGATACGCCATGTACAAAGACCAAATGGCTGTGGGATACTTGTCTCATAAGGCTTGCTGTCCCAAAAAATTCCTTAAAAACAAGAACTCTATTAATGTTATCACAATTAAATGATTATTATGGTGCAAGATGTATAACTTACAAGTGCAATGTTTTTGTGTATATTGTCAAGAATCTTCAGAACAACTTTAATTTCATTTAAGTCATTAAAGTCATTCTTTGCATTTGCTTGTTTGGCCGGCACCAGAACTCCAGAGTAGATGTTAGTTCTGGTCCCTTGACCCAGATGTTTTTTCTATTATATTAAACAACAGTCAATTACAAACTCAGACAACTCCAAAAAGCTTTTACAACAAATTACTTAAAAGGTCCACTATGTAACTTTTCTTGTGGAGGGAACAACACTTGCTTGTCTCCATGGAGATGATTTTTCTTTGCCTAGAATGCTCCACAGTATGATATTAAACATAGCGAGCCAGGTTGCATCTCCGAAGATCTAACATGTAACATGGCATTACATGCTTGTCTCAATGTAGATGAATTTAATGTTATAGAAGGAAACCTTCCATCTTTATGGGGACAAGCTGGTGGCTGACCCTCTACCAGAAAGGTTATATAGTGCACCTTTAAATATACAATAAAAAATACCTTCACAATTTCTTTGTCCTTGATTTGAATAAACCGTACTTCCGATAAATTCCGGACCTGAGAATCCCTTTCTGCTGTTTTTCTTGTAACTAGAAGATTAGATAACTCTACAAAACAAATATTTTGACATTAAGAACACATCCTCAAAACACTCTAAGCTAATATTTTTGTAACACACACCTCGTGGTTTGGGTGGGAGGCATTTCTTTACCATAAAAATTTCGGATCCTGATTGAAGAATAAATGTTTTTAGGCTGTTCGAGAGCTCTTTCATACTGGTAAATTCTTTGTCCCAACCCTCAAGACAGAACCTTGACCCATTGTGCTCAATCCGAAACTGCTTGTGGGTTGGCAAAGATCCGTTCTGGAAAAGAAAATACAGATATAACAAAAACCTGACAAACCTTACAATGTTTCAAAAGTTGTTCATGACATGCCTCAGTTTTGCTCAGAACAGCTAGAATGAGGCGATGATAGTCAATAACACTCCAGCGTACAAGAAACACTCCCTCCTCAGCTGCCTCTTTTTTGAGCTTCATTAGCACAAATTCATCCCTAGAATGACATAAGGCATTACCCACAATGCACTTCTATAAAAGTGTGAGTTTATATGAACTCACTGTATAGGTCCATGCAGTGCATTATTCACACTCAGCACAACCCTCGGGGGTGCCACATCACAGCAGAGATAGTGGTGGGCGTCGGCAGTGAGTCGGTAGTATCCATCAAGCAGGGACACGAAGGACTGGGCCTCCTGCCTGGAGCTCATGTGAACCTCCTAAATAAGAATCAATGTAAACAATAACAGATGAACATCAGAGCCCCCACATATAGACACATACAGCACATTTGTGTGTAAGTGTAATTTACCCGTTTAACCCCTATCTTCCTTTCCCACCAATTTAAAGAATGTCCCACTTTTTCTTTGGTATTCAGTAAATTGTATGAAAATGTTTGTCCTATTCTGCTTAGAAAAAAGTGCATCCAATATAGACTAAGGTGAATGAAAAAAATAGCCTATCACTAATATAATTTAAAAGCTTTGCCCCTTCATCTCCCACCAAGTTGTGCAAAATTTCCCACTTCTAGTACTTTTGGTAGTCAACTTTGTTGTAACATTCAGAGTAAACAACTAAAACATTATAGGTTAAAACAGACAACTTAGCTCAAAGCTTAATGCATCTCAAAAAATAATGCACTGTAGCTTGTAAAGTGGTAATAGAACACTTCTCACCATGCAGCCGTTGTCCTCAGTACTAATGCGCACTTTATCTTCTGTGAGGATGATATGAGTGATTTCAGGGAAATCACAGAAAGAGTTCCATGCATTGGGAGTGTTTCCACTGACTTCTGTTGAGTGCTGTTTTGCCTTCCTCATGTAGTCACTCCTGATGTACGGGTTGGATTGAGCCTAAGAAAGATGTCTAATTAATGCAAATAAACGGTAATGTTTCAAACTGTGTCTGGACTCTGGATATACCATTTGGATGGACACCTCTCTCCACTGAATGCCCTTTAAACCACAAATCATTATTTCATGCGTGACAAGGGCTTTGTAGTTGTTGTTTGAGGCACCTTGGTCCTGATTTGTATTGGGGTAAGGACATTCCTGCCCATCGTTGTGCAGGTCCAGGTGAGACACACAGTACGTTTCAGTGCAGAAACGTGGAGCCAAGTGTTCCAGAGTTGAGATATATTTATACATTATTTCTTGTGTTCCAAGTTTTCCTTTATCCACAGTGTTCTGTTGGAATGCCTGGACAAAGTTCATAAATATTCGCTTCATGCGGTATTTTGTCAGAACGTTGTCTTTGGAAATTTGTTTGGCAAAAGATCTTGGAATGCAGTGATGGAAGCTACAAAACAAACAATTATGTGTTTTAAACCAAGTCAGCTATTGTCATACTGCTACATAATATAGAAGAATTTAGCCAAAGAATTGCAATTACCCATTTTTTTCAGCAACTTCTTGTAATTTTTTGTTGGTTTGTAATGCGTGGTGAGAGAGGTGAAGTACAGCCATTCCCAAGCTCTCATTTTTAAAACGGCTTAACTCTTCTTCAGACTGCATGTCATCTATTTGTATTACTTCGTTCACAAATTCATATTTTGCCTTTTAACAACAGAAACAAATCAGACATTATTAAGGATGTTCCAAAGATATACATTTGCAAGAGTAATTGTGTTAAGTATAAACCTGTGCAAACAAGTACTCCAAGGATGAAATTTCAAAGAGAGGAGAACACCCTTGGCCTGTCCCAAACTTCGGAGCATAACGGGACACTTTTGGCTCATTCTCATTAAGACCATGCCAGTTATGGAAGTAAAACCTTATCACAAGACAACAGTTGTTTATAACACAAATAAAATACTCTTTATCAAACATACACCAACCTCATCCGAAAGTAAAGCACCAGAGGGGTATTTTCCTTCAAAGTGAACACATGGTTTGGACTGTACCAGCAACATGAATGTGGTTCATAGAGAGCATAGAACATGTAACACAAAGGAGTTATCCCTAAAAAAAAAAATTGCTTTAAGCGAACTGCGTTAGGCAATGTGTCCAATTATCATAGGTGGTTACAATGGTCATCTTACCTACTGCTTTTGCAGCTGAGATGCACAGCTCTTCTGCTGTGACCTCTCCAGATGTGTGGGACAGGTAGCGCTCCCCTTCCAGACTCCAGAAGAGGTATACATGCACCCCTGGATCTTGAGGAGGCTCACTCTCACCTGGAAAAGCCCATGACTTCGAACGCTTCTTGGATGATCTATTCCTTAACATTGTAAACTGCACATCACTGTGAGAAAGCGAGAGACAGCGAAAGGAAGACAGAGAAAGAGAGCGAGAGACAGAGAAAGAGAGAGAGAGAGAGAAAGAGAGAGAGAGAGAGAACATTATAGGCTATAGGTGTTTGGCAATTGTGCTCTTATTATAATGCAATGCAATCAGCTCAATTATACTAAAATTTACTTTTCATGTAATAAACAAAATGCTTTTGAACTAACATTACTTCCGGGATTTCAACCATGCTCCTTTGCACTTACAGTTTCCTCCTGATTAGAACTGAGGAACACGGTGCTTAGGATTTGCCTAGTATGACATTTAATTAATCTACACAATTCTTTAAATTAGCATTAACTGTAATGGATACAATGACATAGTTTATCTTCTTTTGTTTTCGGTGTTAACGCTTTATAACGCTATTTATGGTAACGCTATAGCAAACGAGACAAACAAGCTAGTCTTACCTACTAACAGCGCGATTTTTCCGTTGTAACATGATAACTAGCACTAATACTGTAAATAGGAGCTCATGTTAGTCTTAATTTTCTTGCGAGCGTAATTCCCCCTTCGCATTCTTCTTGTTGTGTTGTACTGATCTGTCTGCGAGGGGTACTTCCCCAAACCAGCGTGACCACACCCCCAACAGCCTCACGCACGACGCACAGTGACCACGGAGCGCAACGCTGCTCGCCCGCCGCCCAGGTTCCAGAACTAAATTTCTCGTTCATTTTTCCAATAGAATTTCTGAGGGAAAAAAAATGTATTTTAAAATTTTGAAAGCTTGCTTAGGGCTAATCTGTTATGTGGTAACCAAAGACCACAAGACCTATAACTTTATTTAAAATCCGTTTCCGAAACGTTATAAACCACTAAGTTATTAAAGCATTTTGCTTAATCTTGCGTTTTAAATTTGATTTTTGGGCTTTAAACGACCGCATTATGGATATTTGTTGCCTACTTATTAGATGCCTTTGAACACTTAATATTTTAATTTTTCAAAAAGTCTATGGGAGAAATGAATGGAAAATTTACTTCCGGAGCCGGAGCATGCGGTCACTGTTGAGTTCCATGTTGTGTTATAACAAATATGTTTGGCGATATGCAAATATTATTTCCCTTAATTATTGCCTTACATCTAAGCTTTATATTGTTCTTGTGTTTTTGCTACAGTTAAGTTAGTTACGATCTTTTGATCAGATACTTTCTAATTCTGCAGCTCTAAGCTGTTTCATCTGAACATTTGTCTTGCTCAAACATTATTTTAAAAAATTAGTCATATTGGCTTTACAGCTTTTATTTTGACATTTTATAGCTGCAAACAACTCTCTGCAGTGCAAAAATACCAGTCATACACCATTGCGTTGATAAGTGAAACTAACATTCTCCTCTTTAAAAGCACATACAACGTTGGTCAGGAGACTCAAGTGCTTAAAATAACCCATGCATCAGCTGTTCTTACAGACAGACATTATTGAAATGTTGTAAGAAATACACTAGAGTGGAGAGCTCATCGTTTGTTGAGGGAGTTGATAGTAATTGAAAACAACCCTATCATACAGTTCATCAAAAAGGAATGAAGTTAATTGAATATTCTTAGTGTGAATATAATATTACATAATAGGCTACAACTGCAGAAAAAGGCTGGCAGAAGGGGCATTGTTTTTTAGCCATATGCACCAAACAAAAGTAAAAGATCAAGGACAAAAACAGACCAAAACATTTCTGGCAGATTAATTTCAAAACAAAAATATGAACTATAAAAAGGAGCTGTGCAGTAAATAGGCTTGATCTAACTACAATATTATTTAATTGTTGGGCAAACTATGCAAACATGTGGTCGAGATGCAATACAGTGACAGCAAGTATATTTGGATTACAATTTCACATAAGCACAGTTGGTCACTCTTTCTTTGATTCTTCTTGTTCCTGTTTTATTTCCTCATATGTGGCCTCCTCCTCCTTTTCCTCACCTTCATCTGTTTTTGCATTTGGGACCCACAGTCCTGAATCTATGCATCTTTTCATGTGAACCTTCGCCTCCTGTAAAAATTGCATATTTTATCAATTAAGGTGTCTCTTTCTCACATAGTCTAAAAACAAGCATTGTAATTAACATTGAGAAGCTTTTTGTGTGATCATAAACATACAATATCCAGACTGTTAAAATTACTGATTAAAAGTTTAAATACAGGCAATACGGTTTTTACTCCAAAAATGTTACTGAATTACTGCCTCTAGATGGATTAGCTGTAACTTACTGTTGGGTCCATTTTGCTTATTACATCTTGTAACATCTGGATATCCTTCTCGTCAAAGCATTTCTGCATTTCCTGTCAATAAGAACATGCTTTGTGTAATCATTTTCAAAAAATAAAAATTTAAAACCTGGCATCTAAAAAAAAAAAACCAAAACAAAAATTTACAGGTGGAAGAGATTCATAAACTTCAACCGGGTCTAGTCCGCCTGGTCCCAGTCGTTTTTGTCTCTCCTCTTCTTCATACTCTTTCATGGCCTTTTCAATGCGGATCTTTGCCCTACCACGAACACGCTCCTTAAAAGACTCTAGCTCATCATTGAAAGCATCTTGGTATTGCTGGTCTGCTGTCTAAGGACAAAAAAAAAAAAAGTTCAGGCTTATCTCACTTTGATACTTTAAGTCTATACAATTGCAGACTCAAAAGAAAAAAAAAAAAAGTCCACCTTCAATCCAATCTTCAAATCAAAACGTAGTTCATATTATATTGTTTTTTGAAAATCTATTTTGCAATTTATGCGGAATGTTAAAAGTACCTTAATTTTAGCAAAAAACTGTCGGAAGCAACCACGGGGATCCACCTTCAGACTCTTGGCCAACTCTAAAATGAACTGCATAACAATGGTCTGATGGGCAACCTGCTCCATTAGGGCATGTTTCTAAAAACAAAAAAAAAAAAAAAAAAAACAACCAGTAAATTAATTTGTTAAAATACACATCATATACTATAATGACCAAAACAACAAGCTCAAGATATTATTTTGCAATGTTTACCTCCTCAACTTCAAGGTCAATGCACATAATAACTAAGTAGTTTGCGGTTTCCTCACACACCAGATGTGGATTATCAGACAGATACTTTTGGCTGTCATCCCAGCGTCGCAACATGCCTACAAAAAACAAACATATTATTTTAAAATACGTTTTTATTTACTGATTTTATTGTGAGGGCAAGCACCTATACTTACCAAAATGCTTAATCTGCTTTTCATATTTCTCAACAAAGGTTTTGTGCTTTTGCTCCTTCTCCTCTTCAGTTTCTTCCCTTTCAGGTTTGACATTTACGATGCTCTGAATGACACAAAACAAAAAGATCCATCATGTATTTGCAATTTACAAATTTTTACAAGTCACTTTTATGGCTAAATAATGTATACAATGGAAATGCATGAAATAAAACATTAAGTTTTTTACTATTCTTATTGGCTCACCTTACTGAACCCATCTTTGCTGAGTGTATCAACATTCCAGGGCATCTTCTTCTCCTCTCGATTATAGTCATCTATTTTTTTCTCCCAATCTCGCTCCTCCTTTTTAAGTTTCTTCTCCTCAGTCTGGACTTTGCCGAGCTCTGCTTTTGCATCATCTGCTGTTGACAAACTCAGCTCCTTTAATTTCTTCTGTGTATCTGCAAGCTTGCGTCGACAATCGCTGAGTCCTTTATTTAATTCTTCACCCTTCTTTTGAAATTCTTCCATTCGCTCAACACGTGCCTGTTGTAAACATGGAAATAATACTGAATACAAGACCATATTTAGTATATGCCATTGATGCAAAAAAAAACAAAAAAAACAAAACAGATCTACAATTAAAGTGTATGGACACCCCATTTACAGCATAAGACAAGTTAGTATTGAAGGCTTACAAATAAACTCTTCATTTGGATCTGTAGTAATGAACAGTTATATTATAGCTTAAAAATTGCAAAAGGTGGTGTGGAACCCACCTGGACGACTGAGGGATCACAGTCACAGTAAAGAATACAAATAAGTAATTGAATGGTGTGTGCATCTCTCCGATATTTGTATTGCTTATTAAATGCACTGTAAGCTACCACTTAAATGCTCATAAACATCATAACCATACCACGACTGGATGAGTGCATTAGCTCAACTAGGAAGAGTTTCATGTTGACAAAGACCCGTTGTTCCAAATTTTTACCAGTGTAAGATTCGAAATAGACCAAAGCACTTACCTGGTGTCTCCATCTGAACAGGCTCGGGGTGTCGATATTTGGGTGGGTATCGTCTTCATCATCGGACACTTCAATGTGGTCCCAAACACTGTAATCTATTCTGGACATGGTGCCAGTACGATTCTAACGCCAACAATATTAGCCTGTGATTTACCTAAAATAAGTTTCTGTGCTAAATGTGGCTTACCAGGATCATTAATCCAAACCTTGTAGAAGCAAAAGCACCGTTTCAAAATCTCTCTATGGGTATATTCCCGTTGTTGCTGATATTATACCGGAAACAACTTTAATACAGCGACCATGAGCTAGCTAGAGAGAGCTACAGGATTCTAGAAAGAATCGCTGCACGTTTCCGCTAACGTCATTGCGTAAAATGTACGTCAAGTGGCACGAACCATTTATACAGTAAACAAGTATCTAACCATGGTTTTATACTTTCTGGAGCACTGAGCAGAAATCATAAATATTAATAAATAAATAATTATTATTAGTAATAAATAAATATTATTAATAATAAATAAATATTAGTCAATAGCACAAATGTTACATTTTAAAAACATTGAATTTGCAGGTGCATGTCATAAGAACAGATTTGACAGCCCGTGTTGATGGTGTGGTAGATGAAATAATAAATACCGTGTTTGAGTATGAATGAAGATTGATAGCCACTACATTGAACGTATGGCCATGAATGAAGGACAATAAAAAGCCTTTTTATTAATAAATAATGTTGCATCAATTAAGACCACTGGCAAATCCACAAATGACAGTGCAAATCGACTGCACTGAATGAGTTGATTTGCACTTCAGTGTCTCTTTGAAGAATCACGGATTATTTTTACTCTCCGTGGGCGCGGAACTCTTGAAACCCGAGCAGCAAATGGAGTTTGCCGCGTGGGTTTCGCAGCAGCGGCGCATCTCTCTGATGACATCCTCACACATGATCTCTAGGTATTTATTTGCTGTAAAGGGCAAAGAGAATCAGTTGTAACTTGTAAACATTAACCTTTTCTTAATGTAACTATAGCACTAGCAATACCTTGTAAACACTTTTGAATTGCACATGCTTGTTTTTGACATGGATCCTTCTGTCGGGGCATATTATCTGAAAAAGACGACTCATTCATATTTTAAAACAATCAAAAGCAATCAAATGTAACGCAAAGGACAATATGCTACGCTTACCTGTGTCGGGAAATAATTGCTGACATTAAGACAATGTACAAGAGCAGAAATACTACTAAAAAGTCATTAGCTGAAGCTAGCTGCTCAATGTTTTTATCACGTGACTTCATGGGGACCAATGAAATTTGGCCGAAGTGTAACAGTGACATCTTGTGGTCAAAAGCTGCCTTTGTTGAGAGAAAAAACGTAGAAAAAACATATACAACATTATAACAAACATTTATTTATAAAGATATGAAACTGTGGAAATACATATTTACATATTTCAAAGCTACAGCAGAAATTCAATATACACTGGCCTATATTTGTACGCCCTATTCATGATTTAATTTGACTTGAGGAATGTTCATATGTAGCGAATACAAATTGTATACTCAAAAGAAATGGCCACAGTTCATATGTGTTATTATATAAACATAGTATTAGTGTGTTTTTCTAATTCAGTTGGATAACAACCTAATACATAAATAGTGTCAGATTTGCTATTACAGCAGCAAAATAAAATCCTCTTTGATTAAAAAGGAAATAAGGAATGAAAAATTGTTGCAAGTGTTGTCATTGTATTCCAAGTTGTTACTTGCTTTAAACACCTAAATTAAAGCACACACACACACAAAAAAACAATTAGTAATGAGTATATGACCACCATGCAGGGTTTGGCTTCTCCATACCTTTGGTCTTCGCTTTAACCGTGAAATTCTTGCTCTTTTTCCCCATTGAATTTGAGGCAGTGCATATGTAGGCTCCAGGTACAAGTGTGGACGATATAAGGATAGCTTCATCCCCGGTCTGTTGCATGGGAGAGGGTGACTGCCAAGAGTACACAGGGGAGGGGTGCCCCAAAGCAGTGCAGTTTAAGACAATTTCAGCACCAGATATTAGCTCTACCACTTCTGTTTCGGACCCGATGAATGTTGGTGGAACTAGACAGTAATAAAATAAAGCAAAATGAGTTCATGCATAATGTTGTACCACTAACACCATTTTAAAGGCGACCATAAATACTGCTCTGATTAAGTTAAAAAGGTGTTACTGGAAAGGGCAATGAATTTAACTTTTGTATGAATGATATGAACTCCCATTCTGTCATACAAAACCTAGAGAAAAGTCACTCCTTTATTTACAGTGGTTGTTAAACACGAATAACAATGCCACAGTTACAAAATATGAACCAAAATGTAATAACTCACATTGGACAGAGACATTGAGTGAATCAGATGTCACACTTGGAAGTGGTTGCGGCCCCTCTGGTCCCAGCTCCAGCTCAGCCACACACCTGTAGCTGGCACCATTTTCAGCTCTGGATGGAAAGATCTCGAGGATAGAAGACACTTGGACAGGCGAAGAAGATGTGAGGTCAGAAAAGGAATGGTTATGGACCATTGCATCTCCTCTGTACCATTTCAGGGTGAGATACTGAACTGGAGCAATGTTCTGCACCTCACAGAGCAGCTGGTATTTCTTTGCCTCCACCATAGGCCCAGTGTGGTCCACAGGTCGAATACTGACACTATCAGGGATCTCTGTGCAAATAACACATGTGAAAGTGGAACTCTTGAGTAGTGCAGTAAAAAAAAACTCATCATCCTCAACCAATGACTTATACCTAGTGTAGAGTGTAATAACAACAGGAAATTTCCTTTTTTGATCAATTTAACTTAGTTAAATATTTTGAAATTTGCAAGAAACATAACTATTGAAATGAATGGCACATTTCTATCGGAAATGTCTCACTAATATAATATACAAATGATGAAAATACAGTATAAGTCTATTTAAAAAAAAAAAATGTGTGCAGTGTAAATTATCTTATGTATTGTGTTCAGACAAAACACAGAGCCCCAAAAGTGCCCTATGGACATTGTTTAATGCCAATACTTGTTAATAAAGAGCTGACTTACTGTACAATACAAGGTTGAGTTTCTCCTCACATTGCCTTGGTGCAGTGTGAAACACTCCATAACAAATGGGTTCCTCAATCCAGTCAATAAGGCTGTCCACTTTCCACTGCACAGACTGTTCCTACTGAGTGTGTGAGGGACCGATGGCCGACTCCCATCCCAGGACACGCACTGGCCGAGTGGCTTCACAGCTGACGGACACAGCCTCCCCAAAGCCCACCACCACCCGGGGGGGCTTTAGACTCAGTGAGCACTCATCACCTGAAACTAGATACACCCAGCAGCAGCAGAGGTGGGGAGAAATCAGTCATGTGCAATCAGCTACATTTACTTGATTTGGAAGAAAGTGTCAGTAACACCATGCCTTTCTGCATACCATTTGAGGAAGTATTTTATGAAGTAACAGTATTCTTACTTGAAAAAAGGTGATACTCAGACTTAATCACTTCACACTTCACATCACTATCAGTGACAAAAGCTTTACATGGACACTATTGTATGATTTTTTTCAAAATTTAGTTTTATAAATCGTTCTACTTGAGTAGAACAAGTTCTCATAATTATCTGAGTCATTTTTTTTTACTTTAACTTCAGTTATTTTATATAATGGTTCTCTTATTTTAGTACAATTTTTGGCTACTCTACCCAATTCTGAGCTTCATTCCTACACCATCTGTGTGTGCATTGATAGCGGATTCATTGTGTAATTTAATCCAATGTTAGATCCATAAAAACAACATTTGTTTTGTTTGAGTGGGACAAATGAGGTCTGTTTGAGCATTTCTAAATGGCCTCTGATTGTTCCATTGCACCTGTGTACAAGCGGGCAATAGCCATCTCTGTCACATCTGGCAATGTCTGTTGTAAAGTTAATAAAGATATAAACCAACAAATATGTTTGATTATAATGGATGTGGTTTGCAATCGTTGCAAAGTACAGAGCAAGATCAAAATATAGCCGATACACCAGAACACAGCTATTGGTGCTGTAAACCAATGCCTAGACACATTTGTAGGTGCGGTAACTTACATACTCCATTATTTTACATGGCACAGAACATTTCATAAAGTGCAAGAAAGAAGATTTATTTGTGTGAACTTACCTGAGTGAAACATGCAAAACAAAATAAATCTGATCAGAGAGTAGTTATCCATCGTATTGTTTTATAGCTGTGGATAAAAAGACAAAGTAGTCAGTTCCGGCGTGAGCAAGCTTGGTAACTCTGCAGGGAACTATGTTGGGACAAAAGGGCCCCCTTCATCCCAGATGACTTTGGGGGTGGGGGGTTGGAGTAAAAGAGGGGAATGTAGCAGGTGGCAGGCCTTTGCGAAAAAGACATTTCATTTAGAACAGAATCCAAAAAAACCCTCCAAATCCAAAAAAACTTCAAATCCATACAGCGAGTGGCTCAAATCTTCCTCTGCAATGCTATGAGTAATCAGTTCCTTATGGTATTATTTACAAAGAGCACAGCTGGGAATGTGAACTAGCCTAACATATTATATAAGCTCTTAACATTGAATATGCTTTACTTTTATCAGTTTCCACATAGTTGGGGATCTGTACTAAAATTTAAACTCCATGTGAAACTTGAGCAATGTCACTGTGGTTACCATAGCAGCACAGTCAGAGCATACACAAACAGAGTTCTGGCAGGACCTCTTGTGGGAATGACGGGCTAACATAAGGAACACGCTTTTAGAAATGGCCCATTTGAATTGGCAGCTCCCCTTTACATTTACCATGCTCTCAGCTCATTAGTATGGCAGACCTGGTCCTGTATATGTAAACCAGTCCTTTTAAGATGACATAATGTCGCAGGAAAACGACAGAAAGACCCTTAGAAGGCTTAATCAAATCAGTATTCTGAATTAGGAAGTTACAAATATAAAGCTCTTTATTTCATGATTTTTTTTACAACACACAAATCATTCAAATATAAAAGAAACCCTGGTTTTACCCCTATTTTACCTGTATGTAAAGTACCTAATATACTCTACATTGAAGTCGATGTAAACATGTTTAAGTGGCTCGCACTAACACAGTAAGGCATTGACAATGAAATGGCAGACACAAAGGCAATCACAATTTTCAGTGCAATAAGTAGCTGAGAATGTTAATGTGCCGAACAAAGTATATGTACCTATATCATTATGCAGTTATTACCAATTAATGTTTTGTAGTGTACTGCAATGGTCCAATTCTTAAAAGACACCACATTCCTGAGCTGCATGTGGTGAAATACACCATGAGCACACGATAGCTTACATTTGGTGTAGCTATGTAGTGTAATTGTAGTCTTATATCAGATATCAGTTTGTATGAAAAAAAAAAAAGCAAATTACTTAATATTAAATTCAGGAAGCAATGCAAATCTGCTTCCACATTCAAGATGTTACCAGTATCACTTGTCATTGATTTGAGAGACATAAATACAGTACTGTTGAGGAAAATGTGGTTAAGTAGTGCTTTAAAGGCAGCTGATAACATCACATATGCAAATGCGAGCTTGCAATACAAAGAACCCCACTCAATAAACATGCAGAACACAGCATGTATTCTAAGAAAAGGGAAGAAAAGAAGAAAAGAAGAAACAACCTATTCATTTGGTAAAAAAGAAAAATAACTCATATTGGTTGCGAAGTCTGTCCTTTGCTGTAGCCGCCTTTGTTGAGTGAAAAAGTCCCATCTTTAGTCACAATAAATGGTCCACTGATGAGGAGCAAGAAACCCAGGGCTGCCGGGATTCCAACTACAGTTGCTAGCACTGTGTAGTCCCCTGTAGGAAATGGCAGTTTAGTGTCACTGTGCATCAAAAGACTTTTTCTGTCTATAATACACTGCACACGCCAAAATCACAATGAACACAAAAAACACAGCCACTAATATTCCAGCAGTGGTTCCGGGAGCACTTCCTGATGAAGAACAGTATTAAAAAGCATTATACAACCATAAACAATGCAGGTCAAGGGGAATAAAGGGACAATTATCTTACTTGGAGCCTCTGTGAGGACAAACTGCTTGACGCTGGAGCCTTGGGAATTGGATGTAGTGCAGTTGTAAGTTCCTGGGAAGGGCCCCTGGAGGTCCAAAATGGGTTGACTCCCCACCTGTTCAATGGGCCCAGAGACCTGCCAGAGGTAATTAGGTGTGGGGTTTCCCTGGGCAGTGCAGTTCAATGTTATTTTACCATTAGCTGGCACCTCAACCCTCTCCACTTTGGGCTCTTTAAAGAAGGGTTTATCTGAAATGAGTAAAAACAGTGCACATGTATGAAACAATTATTTTAATTTCCCATTAGGTTAAAGGTGACTTTGTAACTTTTCTGGTTGGTGCGGTCTTCTACCTTTTTGTTTATATGGAGATGTTATTGCTTTGCCTGGAATGTTCCACAGTACAGCATTAATCTTCACTCTAATGGCATCTCACATTTAGTTAATTTACATTGCATTGCTCAAAAATACCCTGGAAAACGTGCTTTCTTACTGCGAGCGGGTGCCTTTTCACAAATCTGACCTGTAAGTTGGCCTTGTGGCATCACCTGCTTGTTTCCATGGTTGATATCCAAATTAAGTGCTTAACTGTGAAACATTCCAAGCAAAGCAAAAAACATCTCCATGGAGGCCAGTAAATAGCGGACACTACACTAGAAGATTTAAACCTTTAAATCACTTACATAGTATATGAATATCCACTGGATGTGATCTAATTGGCAGGAGATGTGGCCCTGCTGGTCCAAAGTCAAATTTGGCTTCACACATTAATTTCTTTCCATGATCATGTTTGTCTGCTGTTATTTTGATGACAGATGACGGTGACTGGGGAGACAGTAGTCCAAACCCGGAAGTAAGCTTCTCTCTCTTAATCCTGGTATCCCCTAAGTACCATGTTACAACCATAGAATTCACAGGCGCAACATTGGATATATTACACTGCATCTCGAACTCTTGGTGCTCCTTGATGGGCTGGTTTTCAGACACTATAAACACACTGTCAGGTATTTCTGCAAAAAAAAAAAAAAAGAAATCACAACACACAAACCTTTAATTGTCTCACAAAATTTATGAGTAAAAACTGATTAGGCATAGGACGATATTGAAATTTGGTGTCACGATTTTCATGGCCAAAATAATTGTGATTAACAATTATATCAGGGTAATTAGTAAAGTTGCTGACAGTTTAAGGTTATGGATATGAATAATTATAATTCTGTGAATAGGTTCCATATTTAAACAACTGTTATAGTATTGTATTTTGTTATATGTGAAAACAACAATGCTCTAGAAGAGGACATCATGGAGAAGTATTTTTTTTTCTGCACATTCTGGAGATATAATGGCGATTATCTTTGTTGGCGATTATCATGATTACCGGTATATAATATGCCCCATGAACAATTATTGTCTAAGCTTTTTATCACAAATGATGCTTTATTGTCCCAACCCTAACTGTGACATTGACTACTTTTATAAGATGAAATGAAGTGATAAAATGACTGCATTACTGAATAAAGAAAAGGCTCATAGCATAAGTAGAAATTAAATGATTTGTTGAATAAAGTTATCTTCTCATGCGCCTATGCTCATTTGATCTTGAAGCCAAACATCATTCGGCGTGTTAGGACTTGGATGCGTCTGAAAAAGCGCTATCTAAGACTAATGCATTATTATTGATATCATTATCATAAACAACAATTAAAACTAATTGGGACCGAGTAAAACACAAATTATATACACATACTAAAAATACATAAATAAACAAATAATAAAACTTAATCTTATTTAGAGTATGCAAAAGCAGATGGTCCTCTTGTTGGTATTGTTGATATGAACACATATTGATATTTTTATTGAATGTTTCTATTATAGATTTGGTCCCTGAACTTGCTATATTAAATCAATTCTAGAACGCAATGTTGTCATACTCCCAGATGAGGGGCAAGAGACAGTTTTTCCCCATCGATTACATTGTACTGTCCTATAAATCATAAGGTCATTTCTATTAGTGACAAATCTAACCTACCAATACCTTCCATTTTTTCAACAGAAATTCCCATTTTAACAATGTACATTTAAAAATGGAATATTACTAGTCTATGGAAAAATACGACGTCATCTGAAAGCCAGCACTAAAATATTTGAGGCAACTTACTGTAAACTGTGATTGGCAGGTGTTCCATGCATTGTCCGGTGTTTTTTAAACTTATGTAGCACTGAGACTCTATATCCCATATGTCCGCTTTCTCGATGATTAACTGGACGTGAGAAGAATCTATGAGTCCAGTGCCTTTGTAGTTTGACTCCCAGCCCATTCCTTCGAGTTCAACTTCATCTGCAGTTGAGGTGCAGTTGACTGAAAACGAGTGTCCATATTGTACCACAACTCTGGGTGGGGTCATTACAAAAGAACATGAGGCTTCTGCAGACTGTCCTGGAAAAAATGTAAAGGAAGAGGATGTAATGCACCAAGAACAGCCTTCCAAATAAAATTCATCATTATTAGAAGATTGTTTTTCAGTGGCTCAATGATTTTCAATTCCACATATGTGTAAATTGGTGTATCACTGTGCAACTACTACAATTATACAATAATAACAATGCTTACAAATGGGCTAAATACTTGAAATTGTGTGTAGGCATAAGAATATAGAAAATATTTTAGACTACAGTAGTCGTATTACACTATTGATCTAGGCCTATAGCCTATACAATATTTTCTACTAGGCCTGCAAATTAATTTGTGTGTTATGTGACAGAGACGGAAAAAAAGTTTTCTTTCAGTTAGTTTATTTGCAAACAGATTACATTAATGGATTAACAATTTTGCAAGCCAATGTTACGTCCGATGGCGACGCTTTCGTTTTCTACCACTTTCTCTTGACCAAAATGAACCATGGGCGTAGGCTCAAACTCAAAGTTGGGCTACATCAAGTCAACATTATGGAATACTAATACAAATAGTAACACCATGCTAATCGTATTTACGTACCTCTGAATAAAAGGAACCAGCTGCACGCGATGAACAACACGCTTATGCCCATTCTTAGCTACTTCTTACGCAAATCACAATGAAAACATGCAACGATTCTAAAGTGTCGCGGTTACGGTATCCATTCATCAAGAATAAGGAGCGTCTCCTTATTCTGTTCGAGTCACTTTCATTTGCTTAGGAAGTCCCGAAAGTTAGCCGCGTGGCTTTTACGGGCGGTAGGAAAAAGACTATTTGATACCCTGCTCTTCGGTAAATAGTAGCATGCCTTGACCTTTTTAAGGAAGTGGCAAAGTAGGCGGAGTCATGGAGAGACGAGGCAGAAATGTGCCGTGTGTGGAGTGAACACGCAATTAATGCCTTTAACTTAGCGAAGTAATAGTTAGACGAGTTACACACATTTTAGTGTTAGGGTTTCCGTTTTACTACCGAACAGGAAGGCAGCCTAAGCTAGTAAAACCTGCTACCTCTGTTTTGTTAATGAGTCATCGGGACTGTTGGTAGTCCATTAAACATATCTATCTTGAATAAATGTCATATGGGTGTTTTTATGGCTCAATAATAAATACCTTGAAAGACATGCATTGTAACTATATGCACTATCACCTCTCCACAGATCTGACTTGTAACTTGGTATGGTGGTGTCTCCAGTGGGACTTTCCAGGCAAAGCAAAATATAGAGCCTAGCAGCTCCTCCACCAGAAAAGTTACATAGTGCACCTTTAAATACATAAAAAAAAAACCACAAAACATTAAGGGTATGAAAAACTTGACACAAATAAATAGCAATAATACATTGCAAATTTATTTTGTAAAAGTTTAGCTTTAATATAAACATAGTGGGGAAAAAAAAAACAACTTAATTCTGTCAACTGGACAAAAAGTTGACAGAATTAAATTTTTCTTTTACTATGGATCATACCTAGACGATTGAGGGATTACACAGACCTCTTTAATATAAACATTTATTTACAATCTAAAATATTTACAATATTAACACACATTTCCTGCATGTTACTCCAGTTTTGTTAATCCTTTGCAGTCCTGTTGTCTTCCTTGTCAAACTGTTACCATTTCATATAAATAATAAATAAATACTTTACATTATTCATAGTACAAACATGAATTAGAAAAAAAACAAGAACTATACAATCAAAAGTTGGTTAATACAAAAGTATGGTAAGTCAAGGGACTTGACGATACAAAAAGTGCATTTTGACAAAACAAAGGTAATACAATACAATGTGCTCAATGGAAAAAACAACACATAATACTATAAGTGAGATCTTTCACACATTCACTGTCACAGAATAACAAGAAAACAAACACTTAAATATTACTTAAAAATACAGTAGTTTTTGATTGAGACCTTGTTTAGAACACAGCATTATTCATGTTTTGGCTTTTAAAACATTAAGGTTGTGACTGCCCTCATGGGAGAGAAAACCATTAAAAAAATCATCATCAAAGTCATCATTGTGTCCTTATCACAGAACACTGGCCCTGTGCCTTATGTAAGTTAAGATTGTCTGTCATCCATGCATATTTAAAGATGTTTAAATCAAGACTTGTAACTTTGATCCTGGTAAACCTCGCCATACAACAAAATGTCAAAATTTAGCTTGCAACAGAAATGATTTGTTTGACAACTATGCCCAATTTCATCTTGTGCCATATCTTAAATTTAGCTATTCAGTGAGCTGGTAAATGCAGTAGTTAATTTAAAAAAAAATCTTCCATGCTTTCAAATAGACAGCACACTGCAAAAGTGGGTAATGCAGGCTGCTACCAAGTTTCTACCTCACAAATTATATAAATAATATATCTGTCAGACCAAAGGGATCTTGTCTTTCCCCTGTGGCACAAGGCAGTTAAATTTCATATAACACAAGATGAAAAAAATATTTGTTCTTTTGGTATATAATGTTAATAGGATTCATTAAAACACACATTCATCTCAGGGATCCACACTAAATGTACACATTTTGGCACCAGCATTTTCGACTTCTAGGAGAGTTTTATCAAAAATATGTTTTTACTTTTAATTTAATCATAGTTCACAAAGTTAAAACATCTGCACTATAGTGTGTTATATTTGAAAAATGGAAGATATTGTTGTAAGGCAGTTTGAGTTGACTGGTCAGCTTCAGTGTCACCTGACACTAATAAAATGCTATCATAGTTTGGTCATTGGCAACGGCAGATCCCATCCATTGTGAGCCACGTTACCATTGTGGGCACCAAGTTTAGGGTTTTTTAAATTATAGCGCCGCATTTTGGTGTTCTTGTAGTATATGGAGTAGATGAAGATAAAGATCATGGAGATGATGACTACAGTGACTGCTACAAATCCAGCTATTAACGGCAAGTAGTCCACTGTAAGAGAAAACATAACACATTAATACAGTTGAAACCAGGATAAATTTGTGTGTTTCTTTAAAGGTGCACTATGTAGCTTTTCTGGTGGGTTCGTGCTTGCATTGCCTGGAATGTTCCACAATATGGCATTAAACATAGTCAATTAAATCTGTTTGTATTGCTACAAAATATCTTCAGGTTGGAGGCGCCACCTGCTTTATTTCCACGGAGATGAAGAAGTTTAATACCATAGTGTGGAACATTCCAGACAAAACAATAACATATTTATGGAAAAAAGCAGATGACGGACCCCTACCAAAAATTTTACATCCCTCACCAGAAATGTTACATAGTGCACCTTTAATTTACAAGTTAACAAATCTTAGATAGCTTAGAATATTTTTGTTGTCAGCAATTTATCAACAGATAATAAATGCACTGCATTTTAATGAATAATTTTAATTACAATACAATACATACATGAAAACAAAAAATACAATAATGTTGTAGTCCTACCTTTTTCAATTACTTCAACTTCATGAGTGTCGAATCCATAACTATTATTTGCGATGCATTTGTATTTTCCCTTTTCGGTCACAGAGATAAGGCCATCGGACTGGTGGAGTGGTACACCTGTATTAGTGCTCCATATGATTTCTGGAGGTGGGTTTCCATCAGCTTCGCATTTTAGGTCTTCGGCATAACCACTAAACACCGGGACAGTGTGGGAGAGCTTCGTAGTGTTAATGCTGGGCAAATCTGTGAGAAATATCAATATTGACAATACAGAAAAGATAAAGGAAGGATGTTGCAATGGAGCTCAACAGTCCCGCCCACTTCAAAGTCAGCTCCGGTTCCGGAAGTTGAATTTCCATTCATTTCCTCCATAGGCTTTTTGAAAAATTCAAATATTAAGAGTTCAAAGACATTGTGGAGGCTAACCAGCTGTGTGGTAACTAATATCAATAACATGGTTCAAGTCCAAAAAGCACATTTAAAATCTAAGATTCTGTGAAATGTTTTAATAACTTGACAGTTTATAAAGATTCAGAAACAGATTTTCAATAAAATTAGAGGTCTTGTGGTCATTAGTTACCACATAGCCACATGGTTAACCCAAAGCAAGATTGTAAATTTTCAATATTAACCTTTTTCGTAAAGTCTATGAGAAAAATTAATGGGTAATTTAATTTCCAAACCAGGGGCGGGCCGTCACTGTGTAGCTTCATTACCATATATCATACCTCTACTGGTGAATAGGAATGTAACAATATCCAAAGAATTGTAGAAATGCTGCTTTTTATTTTAAAATGCCTGAATGAATCTTTTCTGTTAAATTACAAAGGATCCAGGTTGAAAATATGTTTTATAACAGTAATTTCTTCATGTTGCACTGCAAAGGACCATGGTCTATGTAGTTCCCTCTATTATTTTTTAGCTATTGCCATAACAAACCAATGCATTTAGGCAAAGAAGACTGTGATTTGATTTATTGTGACAGCCCACAATATTATTGTGTGGTACGATACTTTGGTTATTGTTACATCCCTGGTAGTGAGTAGTATAAGTTCTTACAGTGGACAGTGATGTTGCGCGGGCTGGAAAAAGATTCGAATCCCGTTCCAGGTAAGTTCAAAACAGCCTTACATGAGAACTCCACTCCATTGTTTGTTCTGTTTAAAGTGATGTTTGTTTTAAACCACATCTTCACACTCTCCTTGGTCTCATCAATATTATGCTTGCTGCAGCTGACTTGAACTAGAAAAAAACAAGAAATATAAAATACCTTGAATTTAGTACAGAGATTCACAATTATTCATATTGAGGGATCATATATGATGGGTCACATGATGTTATCTTATTTGAGAGCAAATGCCTTACTGTCACATCGTCACTGATGGATTAATATTAATGATGTATAGTTATACAACTATATTTTTAACTACTACGTCAACTTTATATTCCCACCCCTAAAAACATCCCCAGATGACCAAAAATAATCCAATATAAATATCCCAGGGGTACATGATCTCAGTTATAAGTGAGCTTGTTCAAATCGGGTAATATGATTGTGATTTCACTAAAGGAACCATAGTGTTTAAATACCTTCATTTGGAGGTGTGAAGGATTCGTTCCCTTTGAACCAGACCACAGTAACGCGCTTTGCAGGGGCAACACTTGTGATTTCACAAACCAGAGTAACTGAATCATTCTCCTTTAATGTGCCATTGTCTCCTTCAATTGTGATGGAAACATTGTCCGGTTTTTCTAGAGCAAAATAATGCACAAAGTTAAAAGTTGTCTTAGCAAGATATTAAGTCACTTAGCAATGTCACACATACTGTAAAGAATAAAGTCTAACTTCTTCCCGCACTCTCCTATTCCCTTAAATACTCCTTTACAAACAGGGCTTGCGTTCCAGTTATGTGTATCCGCAACCCATTCGTCACTGTTGGTAATTCCACTGTTGTCCAGCCAGTAGATTTGTTCGGTGTTTGCAGATGTAGAAAGTGTTGTGCATGTAGCATTCTCTCTCGCGCCGTTATATTCCAACACCATCATCTCCGGGTCTATTTGAAGAGGACATTCTTGCTTGGCACCTGCAGGACATGATGTCATTTAGATTATAGTACTAAACAACTTTATCTTAGAACAACAACTATGTCCCGGCCAGGAGTTAACAGGAAAGGGCTCAGGGCTCAGGAAGGATACCCCACCCCATACCCACACTGAAAGCATTACACTTGCTATCCACCTCTGTTTTGGCTACGTGACTTGTAACTTTATATGAACAATACCACATTATGATAATACCACAAATAAAATGTTAAATAAATGTCCAGCTATAGCTTACACACAAGATATATTACGCATACGCTTCCATTCAAAGTTAGGGCATGAACACGACACTTGAACGCACCGTTGTTTAAAATAGCTTTCTTAACACTCAGCACAAAAGGCCAGACACATTTCATTCTTACTGAAGCAAACATAAAACATCCAAAACTACGTAAAGGTATAGCCCAGACAGTAAGCAGACTCTCAATTACCACATCTTACCTAATAATGCCGCATTTATAAGCGTTAACCAAACCGTCCGAACGCGTAAAAAGTCGTAATAATCCATTCAGCAGCGGAACACTAAATAAAGAGTTTATGATTATTATAGCCTCCTGAGAAGTCGACACGCCGCTGTCTTATAGGCACAAAAGTACTTGGAAAATACCTGAAAACTTTCGGGAAAAGCTCAGCGCCCCGTCTGGATAGCGGGCACCAGGCAAAGAGCCAGAGAGCGAGAGGAAACGTCCAGCCTCCCAGAATGACGTGTACAGCTGCTGCCAAGCTTCCATTCTTTATGTTGGTAATACGGTAATGAACTAAACGCCTGAATGGGTCTTACCATGTTGACTGCTCTCATAACTAATTTGGAGTAGGACTTTTAATTTTATTTTACAAAGAAATTATAGGTCTGAATCTTAGAAGCATAATAATACTTATTACTTAATAATAAAGCATCAGATTTATTTAACTTAATAGCGCCTTTCAGGACCCAAAGCCCATTCACTCCACACTCCACAGAGCTAAGCTACTTCTGTTCTGTAGCCACAACTGCCCTGGTGAAGACTGACCAGTCTGCGCCCTAGGCCCCCTGATCACCACCAACACTCACACACACACCACATTCGTACTGTAGAAATGAGTGAAAAGAGATGAGGAGCATTGCAATGTGAGTGAAGTGTCTTGCCTAAGGACACAATGACAATTTCCACTAGAGCCACTGCTGCCCCGAATAGTTATAAATGGAGTAGGAAAGATTGCATGCGTTATGTGAGTTAACTTTACCTTCCACAGTGAGCCTTGCTGTTTTAAACACTGTTCCATGTTCATTTGATGCAAGGCATGTGTAGTTTCCTATGTTGAATGTTGTGGAATTTTGAATCACCAAAATCGACGACTCGTCAACATTTTCCTCTGAGACATTTGAAATATTGTAATAAATCCAGGAGTACTTTGGTCTTGGGTTTCCTCTGGCATAGCACTTCAGATACACAGAAGAGCCTAATGTAAAACTCGTGCTTTCTAGCTCAAAAATCTGTGATGGAGGATCTAAAAACAACACATTATAGTTGAAATAACAGACATCAAAATAGATAAAATAGTAAATAGGTTGTAACTTACAATAAACAATGACCTCAAATGTTTGCGTGACATTGTTGGTTTCTGTTGAGGCAACAAGTGTGTAATCCCCTGCATCCTTTCTTGTTATAGTTTCTAAATACACTTCTTCACCATCTTTGTACAACGCCACTTCAGGTTTAGGATAGCCTTCAACTGTGCAGTTCAGATTAATAGTGGTGTGTTCAAGAGCAGTATAATAGCGTGGACAACTCAGTTCAGGTCCATCTAAGGCACATAAGATAAAAAAAAAGTGTTTTTAATAGATAAAATTTGTATCTGGACTTTAACTTTTCTAACATTCATTCAGTTATGATCAATTCACTTTATGCTTGCACAAGGAAGAAAGAAATTGACTTATATAAAATATTATTTACTTACATGATACACTAACATTGACAGATGATCGACTGATAGAAAATCCTGAAATACTGACAAAGTAAATGCCGGCATCCTTTCTCCTTAGGGGCACACTTGACTTTATCTGCTGTTCATTTTTAAACCACGTAACATGAGGGGTGGGGTTTCCATGTACGGGGCATTTACTATCCAGTGTCTCACCTTCTGCTATTGTCACATCAGTACAAAGCATTTCTGGACCAACTGCAAAAACAAAAAACAAACAGAATTTTAGGTTATATAAATTTTAAGGTTGCATAATTCTTTCAAACATATTAAGTTACAACAGATGTACTTACACGTGACATTTATTTTGAGTATTTGTGATGATACATTGATATACGGTCCTTCTGGCCTGAGATCCATATGAGCTTCACATCTCAACTCGGCTCTGTCATGTTTTCTTGTTGGTCTAAAATATATCTTGCTCTTATTCTGGAAAAATCTTTCATTTATGTACCACATCACCGATACATTT